>JASDQU010680582.1:41471-54258 GCA_032191745.1 Picea mariana
GACGCTGCATTAAAAAAATTGCGTCTGCATGTCTTCTGACAGCCTGCCCATGTAGACTCAGGATGATCGTGCACCTATGACAGACGCTATTAGATTTTGGATTGTCCTTCTGCAGGTGAGTCGACGTGAATTAGTCCTGACCTTCATTTTATGGTGGAGTTGATGTTCAACCACCAGCAACTGTCGCAATAACTGCTTTTTGGGATCGGGGATGGCCTCGGTCAACTTACCCTTCTGGGACATGGAGGCCCCCTAATGGTGCCACCTGGATCAGCTGAACGGTCTTTCTTTGGACGCTACTTTGCTGGACTACTGCAAAGGACCCCTATGGATGATGTGGATGAGGGTGTGATGGAGGTTAAAGGCGTGAACACTGTGAAGGTGATGGAGAAGAAACAAGAGCTGTGACATTAACTGAGGAATGCCACGTGGCTTGAATAGGACAGAGGAGGAAGGAGCATGGAGTGTAGGAGTACAAGAGGAGGTGACTGGGAGGACGATACCAAAGGTGACACGACAGGCAAGGGACCCCATAATAATAACACACCATTCCATACCCCCCCCGATTAAAGGCAGAAAGGCAAGAGGGGTTCGGAATGAAGCCTCAGTCGCTTATTTAGGTGCCAAGATCCTAACCCTTTAAGAGTTGCGCACTCGATTCCGGACCCCCCCCTCCTCCGCTTAAAGGTAGAATGGTGGGGGGCCTCCAGAATCTGCTCCGGACCGTAGATCTGAGCGCTTTCACTATGAAAATCCCGAAAGGCCCCACCAATGGCTCAGATCTTGTGCCGCGTGTCCTTCAAATGAACGACCGAGATGGATTTTTCTTCAAAATGGGACTACCTCCATTCCTGGGATCGCTCAACGTGACCCAACACTAGGACCGTGGGCTCAGCTTTGAAGGGCGCTTATCGACATTTTGGGGTTTGGGGTTTCGAGATGTAAAATGACGAGGAGCTCTTACCCCTCGAATCCCCGAATGCCGACATGACATGATCGCGCACCACGTGTCCTTTTGGAAGGACGGTCGAGATCCTTCATGAATGTATATAGATGCTACCTATCGTGCTAATCCCGATGCAACTCTGCTAACCGCGACTTCCCATCGACCGTCGATCTGCTCCTATGGACGGATCTAGGACGCTGACAACATAATTTCGTCCGCTCACTCGATTTTTAGCCTGAAATGGGACTTTACATGCTACGCTTGGGCGTTCTTCATGCAAACTGCAGACCTAGATGATCTCGAGCCCAAGACAAGAATTGTCGCTAACAGTAACTGTAAAGAACAAATATCCTCTACCGAGGATTGATGACCTCTTCGATCAGTTGAAGGATGCGAAGATATTTTCGAAGATAGACCTCAGGTTGGATATCACCATTTAAGAATAAAGGATGAAGTCATCAACAAGACTTCCTTTAGAACAAGGTATGGTCATTACGAGTTCACAGTGGTGTCGTTTGGGCTGTCAAACGCACCTGCTATTTTTATGTGCCTGATGAATGGTGTGTTCAAGGACCATCTAGATAAGTTTGTCATAGTCTTCCTGGATGACATCCTGGTGTATTCCAAGTTGAAGGAAGAGCACGAACAACATCTGAAGATGGTGTTGCAAGTGATAAGAGAGCACCAACTGTATGCCAAGTTGAGCAAATGCTCTTTTTATAAAAAATAGATCCATTACTTGGGGCATATTATTTCGAAGGGTGGGGTAGCTATAGATCCTGAGAAGATTGAGGCCATCAGAGAATGGTCAACACCAAGGAATGTGACGTAAGTCAGATCCTTTATGGGTCTAGCTGTCTATTACAAAAGATTTATTGCAGGGTTCTCAAGAATAGCTCACCCTATCACTTCCTTGCAAAGGAAGGAGAGGAAGTTTCTAGCGATTGAAGCAACTGTTAACCAGTGCTCCAATCCTGAGGATTGCAGACCCAAATGAAGATTTCGTGGTGTGCACTGATGCATGCAAAGAAGGACTGGAAGGAGTCCTCAATCAAAATGGATTCGTAATTTTTTATGAATCCAGAAAGTTGAAAGAGCATGAAAGGAACTACACAACTCATGATTTGGACTTGGCGGCCATCGTTCACACTCTGAGGAAATGGAGACATTACCTCATGGGAAGGAGGTTTGAATTGAGAACAGACCATAACGGTCTGAAGTATTTGCTTGATGAACCAACCTTGAATGCTAGACAGAGTAGGTGGTTGGAGTTTCTCTGTGAATACGATTTTGATATCAAGCATATCAAAGGGATGGAGAAGAAAGTGGTTGATGCCCTCAGTAGGAGAGTACATGAATTACATGCTACAACCATTATAAAAATGATATAAAGGGCGGAGTTTTGGAAGCTGCAAGCACCGACTTGCAGTACATGGAGTTGGTAGCAAAGCTACAACAACGTGAAATTCCACAGAAAGTGGAAAATTATAAATTAGAGACTGATGGAATACTTTTGTACAAGAACAGAGTCTATGTACCTAATGTCCAGGGTTTGAAACTTACGATTCTGAGAGAAATGCATAACGTACCTTATGCTAGGCACCCTGGATATCAGAAGACTGTGGCAGTAGTCAGAGCCACTACTTTTGGCCAGGTATGAAGAAAGAGATTGCAGAATACATTGCCAGATGTATGGAGTGCCAGAAGGTTAAAGCTGAGCACATGCACCCAGCAGGGTTGTTGCAGCCTCTAGCCATTCCTGAGTGGAAGTGGGAAGTAGTGACAATGGATTTCATCACCGGATTGGCCAGAACAGGCAAGCAACATGATTCCATCCTGGTGGTGGTGGACAAGCTTACGAAAGTGACCCATTTTATTCCACTAAAGACTACTCAAAAGGCATCAAATGTTGCTGATATTTTTATGAGGGAAGTAGCACGATTGCACGATATTCCTAAGACAATTGTGTATGACAGGGACCTGAAATTTACCTCAAATTTCTAGAAAGGGTTATTCAATGGATTTAGAACGAATCTGAATTTCAGTACAACCTATCATCCTAAGTCAGATGGGCAGACAGAGCGGGTGAATCGAGTGATAGAAGACATACTGAGAATGTATGTGATGGACAAACCATCAAAATGGGAAGACTACCTACACTTGGTAGAATTTGCTTACAACAATGGGTATCAAGCATCATTGAAAATGATCCCATTTGAAGCACTTTACGGTAGAAAGTGAAACACTCCAGTAAGTTGGGATAACCCAACTGATAGAGCAGTAGTTGGGTAAGAGTTGCTCAAGGAAATGGAAGAACAGATGCTAAAAATTAAGCAGAATTTGAAAGTTGTCCAAGACATGCAGAAGAGTTATGTTGATAAAAATAGAACCCACAAAGAGTTTAAAGTGGGCGATCATGTTTTCCTAAAAGTGAAAGCTAACAAAAGTTCCCTAAAGCTGAGAAACTGCGCCAAGTTGGCAGCCAGATTTTGTGGGCCATTTGAAATCCTAGAAAGGATTGGGCCAGTTGAATATATGCTTGCATTACCTGCATCCATGATTGTACATAATATGTTTCATGTTTCATTTATTAAGAAATATATACCTTATCCTAATCATGTGATTGATTGGAATGTGATCCAGGTGGAACAAGAAGGTGTCATGCAAGTGCATCATGTGCGCATATTGGACATGAAAAACAAACAGATCCAGAATCGAGCCGTAAGACTTGTAAAGGTCTAATGGACCTAGTATAGTTCTGAGGATGTGACATGGGAACATGAAGATGCTATGTGAGCAGAATACCCACATCTTTTTGAAGATTTTGGAAATCTTGTTGTTGTTGTGTGAAAGTTGCACTGAGGACAATGCAAAATTAAGGGGAGGGGATTGTAATACCCCAAGGATGTGCCTCAATTGTATTATGAATTGAAATTAAGTTTTATAGGCTGGTGAGCCAAGTTTATATAAGCTAGGGGGCTTATGTGTTTATTAGGCCAGAGAGCCTAAGTGTTGAAGGCTAGGAGCCTAATTTTGTATATGTAATCATGTGGATTGTTAATAAAATATAAACATCACTGCGTATGGACCGACCACGAAGAAAGAGTGATGGGGTCCTAAGCTTCCACAAGGTCTGGGTGAGGGAGAGGGGGATGAAAGGTTGGAAGAGGGACTAAGATTGAGGGCTTAAGTCCTGGAGATAATAATTTATTATTATGCCAAGTGGTGTGAAAGGTATGTTTTATCCTAAGTCCTTGAGAGGACAGGTGACTCCCAAAGGAGGAGGAGCATGCTTCATGGGTGAAATGTGTCAGCCCAGGCACATGCAATTTAACCCAATAATTGAGTTGTGTTGGAGGTTCATCCTCCATTCTTCCGTCGGTTGTCTGAACCATGTGACCTCTGCATCTAATCGCTGCATACCTCACGCAGCTCTGAAATCCAAAATCAAGAGACCTCTGGGATCGACTAGTGTATTCCCATGCATTCAGTCCGGTCTCTGCGTTTGGCCTCCATCATCGACCTCTACATAATTTCCTTGTCTCGCACCCTGAAATCCAGTCGCAAACTCGTGGACTGAGCCGTGTCTCCAGTGTGTCCTGTGAACCCTGATCATACCGTAATTGTCTATGCCATGTGTGTTTTAACTGTGGGCTGTTGTGGCCACGCAGTCCCTTAGCTGAGTGTGATTGGCTATCGTCATTCGATCCTTGCTGAGTCTTACTGTTGTTCTCCTTGTGATGAAACAGAGTTGAAGAAGCAGGTTGTCAGGCCTGTGGGTGACTTTCTCCAGGTGAGAGAGTGCGCAGAGGAAGTGAGAACTCCTGGAGGGGGTCCTGTAGCTGCCACAGAGCTCAAAGACTTCCATTTCGGTCTGTTGCTGGAGCCCAAGGCAAGGGAGGTTTAGCAACCAAAGGAATTTCTAGGTGACAATGAAGGTGTATACTCCTGGGGTGGGACATGCATGTGGGGAATGAGGGTCTATGAGCAGTGGGCATAAGTGACTCCTGGGAGAGAATCCGTTCTCTGTAATTGTGTGTCTTCCCGTTGACCTTGCCTAGCCTAGGATTGCCTGCCCGGGTGGATCTTAGTAACAACTTGGGGGTGACCTACTGTTGAGAGTGATGAGTAATGTGGTCTAAGGCTGGGAGGTTCATGGAAGGTCTACATGCAATTGGTGGAATTACTATAGTTTTAAAGATAAGTATCGGCTTGTGCTTAATTATATGTTTTTTGCATGCTTGTGATGCTTATATGTTATCATGTATTCTGTGAAATATCCCTGATCCGGATGATCAAGATATTCGCTGCAAATCTGATACACTGGGGGTTTCTGGATGCGTTTTAGGGTTTGATGTAGATTGTCTTGTTTAAAGTGTTTGCATGTNCAGTGACTCCTGGGAGAGAATCCTTCCTCTATAACTATGTGTATTCTCGTTGACCTTGCCTAGCCTAGGATTCCCTGTCCCGGTGGAGCTTAGTCCTAGCTCGGGGGTGACCTACTGCTGAGAGTGATGAGAAACACAGTCTAAGGCTGGGAGGTTCGTGGAAGGTCTGCATGTAGTTGGTGGTGTTACCATCATTCCAAAAGATAAGTATCAACTTGTGCTTAATTATATGTTATCATGTATTCTTGCACATGAATTATTGTTAATGTTTCTTGATGATGTATGTTAGCAGTAATTATGTACTTGCTCTGTGTAAAGTCATTTATCTTCATTTAAATGCATATTATATAAGTGTTAATCCGCAGTAGCATTGCCTGGTCTTTGGTGGGCCAGGGATGTTACATACAAGGTCACACAAATGAAGCAGATGGTTGTGAGACCACATAAGCATATGATCCCTTGTGCTCATTTACGTATGGGGCTCTTCTCATGGCATTTCAATGTGGAATTATGTGGTGGGTTAATCAATTTGGGACTATCACGGCGGGGAGACCCTCAAATTCATGCACAATAGAGGTAGTCTGGTGGAGTCGAGGCATAGTTCAATGGGATGTGGAGTTATGTTTGCACACAAGATTATAGAAGAAGGGAATTTTTTTTGTAGTGGTGTTAATTGGTGGCAAACATGGGAGGCTGGAATCTTGAGGTCACTCTGACGTCACACTTCTTTGGTTCTTATTTCCAAATATTGTTGGTCTATTTTTTTGCAACATGGTAGCTTTGGCTTTTAGATTTAATGAAATAGGGGGGCTATCCCTTCATCCACCTCATGGAAAAAGAAACAACGTGACATGATCTTTATTCCTAGAATGTGATAAATTTGTTTACGTGGACGACAATGGCAGGTGAAGACCTTTGTGAGTTCAAGAAGATATTGTGCATGCACGAGGAGGTTACCCAGGTCAATGGCACTGTCATTCTGGCTCTTTCCTATAAGGTGGCAGAGTTGGAGGACTCTTGTGATACTCAAAGTGTCAACCAGATGAGCCTTCTTGTCACCCAAAAGTGTCGAATTGATACTTTGGAAGCAGAATGTAGCAGGTTCAGGTATTAGTTGCATCGTAGCGGATGGAGAACCTCTCCATCTCTATTCATGGAGGGGGAAATGAAGCACAGACAATCTTTCAAAATTAGGTATCAATAGACATTGAAGGTGTAGGAATCCATTACACTAGCAAGGAGTGGGAAGATCAGGGCAGTGTGCAAGTTTAAAACAATATGAATATTTTTTAGAGTTAGTTGTATTTTGGATATGCTTTTTAGGCAAACAACATGTAGGAACACTTGCAACTTTTGTCTCGTGCATCTTTTTTTGTCAATAGTTTTAATTACAGAAATCCAAAAACAATACATGTACTAGCTATTAGCCTGAACACAACAATTTTTTATATAATTTAATACAATTTCAGAAGGTTTAAAAACAATTATATTTAAAAGGAATAAAAACAATATAAATACCCTACCCCTCTAGATTTGAACTTGTGAACTCCTAGGAGAAAACACATTTTCTTAACCATTAAATCCACTCAAAATGTATATATATGGAGAAAAACTATTTTACAATATAGGAATACAACATATATAAGATTTTATAAATTAAAATAAAAAATTAATATAAAAAAAACTTTATAACAAATTTATTTTAAATTCTAATTCTAAAATATCTAATTAAATCAAGGTGTATATATATGGAGAAAAACTATTTTACAATACAAGAATACAACATATATAAGATTTTATAAATTAAAATAAAAAAATTAATATAAATTTTTTTTTATAACAAATTTATTTTAAATTCTAATTCTAAAATATCTAATTAAATATAATGAAAATGAAAAATTAAAATTAATTTATTAAAATAATTACTTAGTTAAAATAATCAAATGAATTATGGTTAACGATAGATATGAAGAATGATTTGACCACGATAGCCTCGTGTTCATTGTAGTTATTTTCATTTTTCTTCATCACTTAATTTTTCAATTGATTATATGGAAAATCTTGTGTTTTGGTCGTCTCTATGGATTTTCCTCCTAACATATATTGCCAAGATCGTGACGAATCCTATTATATTGATAACTTCATGGGTCAAATTGAAGGTTGCAAAATTGGATGGCAGCGAACCAAATCACATTAAATATAATCCAAGGTTTTTAATTTCAACAAGAACGTACCAAATCAAACCAAATAATTTACCAAATATCCGTACATGCGGCCCAATTCGGTAACTATGTCTTGAACTATTGACTCGCGAGGCTATAAAGTGACAAAAATCAATAGATTTTTTCATTGGTTCAATGAAGTGCGTGCACCACTTAGCATGTGTAAGTCAAATTCTAATACATGTAAGTCAATGATTAGGATGATCATTCTTCATTTTACTTAGCTTGTGTGTACATTAAGTATTTACTCATAGTAAAAATTTTGAGTTGCAGAGGCCTCGGCTTCCATGGTGGCAAGTCGGTAGGTATAATCTAGGTGTCCTATTAGTTGCTGGTTGGTGCCTTAGTCATGGTCTTAGCCACAAGTCTTGAGTTTTTATGGTAGGATTTATGTATCTGTGGAAGTAGTTGGGCTGACAGAAGTAGTTATGGAACAGTGGTTATGGAACAATCCTCTAATATCTGGGTTCTGTCACCTCACCATTGTTTAAGTCGCTTACCTCACGATTATCAACACCTTTGACGGGACTGGCTGGTTTTTTGGAGTTTTTTGTTACATTTACTGGAGTTATAGGGGCTTTCAAGTGCCCTCCATAATGGACCATGATGTCAACGCACTCATTAGTGCGACCGACGAGGTGCGTTGGTTGGAGGAGGGATTATTTACTTCGTTGGATGAGTTCAAAGTAGTTAATACCAAAATCCATCACCCTGAGCGGTGTAATGAAGGTGACGTGACTGTGGAATAACCTTTTTTCACCTCCCTGAGTGACTCTGGTCATAAGTAGAGTTCTACCTTACAACAGGGCACTGTGCATGACTCAGTGGCTACAGTTTTAGAGGATTCTTTAGCTCCCCGTTCAAAGGTTCAAGCCCGGGTTCCATATGGTTGTGCTTCGGGTACTGACAACGAGTTTTTATCTTTTCAAAGGAATGTAGAGGATAAGGACGGTCGGAGAAACCAAAGAGCAAAACCCTATTCTCCCTCTGTAAAAGTTTGGAAGCAAAAAAAAATTAAACGTAAGTTAGTTCTTGGGATGGACATCGGCTTAGAGGAGTTGTGTACACTATCACTTTGTGCCCTGGTGGGTAGGATAGCCTATAGGTCAAGGTGTACAACAGTCTTGGAGGAGTGGGTGAAGATAAACTAGATCCCGTTATTGGGTTACTGTCCGGAGTTGCTTTCATTGCCTAGAGGATGGTTGGGCTTTATCTTTAAAAACCCTGAAGATTCTGAGAAGGTCTTGAATACCTTTTGGAGTTTTGACAGAGGCAGCCTAATGCTAAAGCAATGGCGGCTAAGTTTTAACCCATCCACTGAATATTTCAGTTTTAGACACATCTGGGTGCTCCTCCCGAGTTTTCCACTACAGATGTGGAATAGAAAAGAAATGGAAGCAGTCGGGAACTCCATTGGGCGCTTCCTAAAAATTGAGGAAGAGGACCTCCACTCAACGAATAAGAAAATGGCAAAAATCTTAGTTGAAATCGATATCCATGGAGGTCTCTTGGATGTATTGGAGATAGAATGGCGTGGTCTCCTTTTTGTTCAACGCCTGGACTATTTGGGGCTGCCTTTTCATTGTACATTCTGTAGGAAGACTGGGCACCTCCGGAAGGAATGTACACAGATTTATGGCTCTTTGCCGGATGAGGAGGAAGCAACGGATACAATGGGTGATTCTGTGACACCTTTGGAGGAAGAAGAAACTCCTTTAAATTATCCAAGTATAAATGATATGGAAAGCTCTCCATCCAAGGACACTTCACTCACGGTTTTTGACTCAGCGAAGAAAGTTAGTGTTGTATCTTCTGAGCCGATTCCCCATGAAGAGAAGACCCATTAGCCTTCAATAGTCGAACCTACTTTGGGTTCTTCCCAAGTTCCAGGTTATATTGAGTCTGAACTTAGAGATAATGTTTTAGACAATCTTCTCACTAATCTTATTCCATCCGGGCACAGGCTCAAAAAACCTTTACCGCTTCCCATTTTTTCTGGAACTTCACCTGTGGTGGGGCAGGCAACTACTGGCGCTACTTCTGACAGTCAAGGAATGACGAGCACTTCATCTGCAGACCCTGCATGGTCGAGGGGCTTGGGGTTTGAAGTTTCTCCTTTAAAAACACGTAGTGCTCGCAGGAAGGTGGGAACTGCAAACAACCCTTTGCCTATGGCAACGACTACTTCTGATCGCGGGGTGCTTAGAGGATTAAAAGCCCTAGCAAGGGCTAATATATGATTATTGTCTCCCTTAATGTTAGAGGGGTGGGGGGACCCCTGAAACAAAACCCCTTGAGAAGACTGTTACATATTACTTCCCCAAGTATCATTCTATTATAGGAGACTTTGGTATCGGCGGAAAAGGCAAGATCCTTTATCCATAAGCTAAGACCTGATTGGTTGACTTGCGTTGTGAGTGCAGTGGGGACATCTGGTGACTTACTTGCATCTTGGGATCCCAACTTTTTTACTTTTGACCCCTTTCTAAGCACTGGTGGTATTCTTTTGACAAGGCACTCCATTGAGGACAAAAGAAAGCTTTTGATTCTGAACGTCTACGGACCATGTCAGAATAGGAAGGATTTTGGGGCTTCGGTGGAGGCCTCAGGGCTGTTAGCACAAAAGGCTCTGATTTTAGCAGAGGACTTAAATTTCACAACCTCCCCTGCGGAGATATGGGGGCAGAAAGCAACTTATGATCCTTTATCTGGATACTTTAAGTCACTTTTTCATAAGCATTCCCTCATTGAGGTGATTCCGGCAGAGACGGTGCCGACTTGGAAAAATGGTCGAGCTAATATAGACAATATTTTAAAGAGACTGGACAAGTTTTTTATTGTAGAGGAGATTTTAGCAACAACTCAAAGGTACAAGTCTTGGGTGCAATATCCCTTTCTATTGGATCATGCTCCGATTTGCCTTGAACTTGAACAGGGTTTCCCTAAAGTTTCTTATCCCTTCAAATTTAATCTGGGATGGATAGGAGAGGATAGCTTCACCACATTGGTTAAGGACGTATGGAAGGATTATGATTTGAACAACATTTCAGATGCAAAAAGGAGATTAGTGGCAAAACTATCTAAGTTAAAATGTTGTGTTAAACTATGGGCAAAGGATAAACATCTTCAGGACACAAAAGACCTTAGAGAGATTGAAGAGACTTTGGCTTTTAAATATGAACAAATGTTTGAAGTTACAACTGATGGACAATTTGATAAATCGGTGATAAATCTTGAAAAAGCAAGGAAGATTCTATTGTTGACAGATGAAGAACAATGGCGCCAGAAAAGCCGTGCAATCTGGATCAAATGCGGTGACAAGAACACAAAATTCTTCCACAATTTTGTGATTTTTAGGCGAAACAAAAAATTCATTTGGGAGGCACAGGATGATTCTGGTGCTACTCATTCAGGACAGGAAGCCATTAAGTCAAAAGCAACAAATTTTTACAAATCCTTGTACAATGACTTGGGCCAAACGTCCATTATAATTCAAATCAATTCTATTAGACTATTTCTGACTTTTGTTAGTGATGAGGACAAGAGACTTTTGGAACAAGCTGCAACAAAGGAGGAACTTCTAGGAATTGTTAGAGGTTTTGCAAAGGACAAAAGTCCCAGACCTGACGGATGGACAGTAGAGTTCTTCTTATCCTTCTTTGAACTTGTCGGTCAGGATCTACTAGACTGTGTAGAGGATTCCAAGGTTCGAGGGAAGCTAATCAATCTGATCAACTCTACTTTTATTGCATTGATCCCAAAAGGCAACAAACCAAATGGATTCATGGATTTTAGGCCAATAGCTCTATGTAACTTATGCTACAAGATCATTGCCTAGGTGATTGCTAAGAGATTAAGACCGATTTTATCCAGAGCTTTATCTATGGAGCAATTGGGCTTCCTCAAAGGAAGACAAATCCTAGATGCTATCAGGACTGCTCAAGAATGTTTACATAGCATCAAAAGTAAGAAATTGTAATCCATCATTCTTAAACTTGATTTGAAAAAAGCCTATGATTGCACAGATTGGGGTTATTTGAGATTAATTTTGCTACAAAGTGGATTCGGGATCCCCACCACAAACTAGATAATGGTGTGTGTCTCTTCCACCAATTACACAATTTTGATTAATGGCGAGCCCATAAATTTATTTAACTGCAAAAAAGGCCTTCAATAGGGCTGTCAGATGTTGCCCCTCCTCTTCATTTTGATGATGGAAGGTCTCAGTTTGGTGCTCAACGAAGCAAAAGATGAAGGTCTCATTACTGGTTTAAAGGTCTCCGGGATGCTAAACATTCCACATATCCTCTTTGTAGATGACATTCTGATATTGTCTAGAGCATCTCTTTCTGAGTGGAAGGTTATCTAGGGAATTCTCCAGGACTTTTGCAAGGCGTTGAGGATGATCATTAATGCTCAGAAGTCTACTATTCTTCATTGAGGAGTCAACACAGATACACTAAATGCTATTAAGGATGTTTTAACCTTTCCGAGTAAGGACTTGGTGCTTGGTTTTAATTATTTGAGCTATTTTTTAAAACTTGATAACTACAAAGTTGTTGTCTGGAAATGGTTAATCATCAAATTCAAGGCTAGGATAAAGCATTGGTGTATTAAGTTGTTGTCTTTGGGTGGTCATTTAGTGCTTCTTAAGGCAGTTTTGGAGACTCAACCAGTATACTAGTTAGCCCTGGCTCATGTTCCGATTTCTGTTCTTAATACAATTCGTAATATTTGTTTTGCTTTCTTGTGGTCAGGTGTTAATAACAAGAAGAAGTATCATCTATGTAGTTAGACAACGATTGCCAAACCCAAATCATATGGTGGTTGGGGGCTTCGTAACATCTTTATTTTCAGTAGATCCTTGGAAACAAATACTTTGTAGAGAACTATTATGAAGATGGGGATTTGGCAGAGTGTCCTCAAAGAAAAATATTTTCCACACTTCCCAGTTTGGATGTGGCTCCGTTCAGTGGATCTGATCCACCATACGGGATCCCAAACATGGAAGAATTTATGTAATACCTTACCTATTATTTTGCGATGGTTGGCATGGAAACCCGACATAGGTCATTCAATCATAGTCGGTAAATATATGATCTTGGGCTTAGGACATGATTCCTTACTATCTCAGGAGCTAGTGGAAAGACTGAATCAAAAAGGAATTTACTTCTTACATCAAGCATCAATCCGGGCCATTGGGGTATCAACAGGTAAGAGTTGATTATGTA
>JASDQU010680582.1:54278-66347 GCA_032191745.1 Picea mariana
AGTGTGCAAGTTTAAAACAATATGAATATTTTTTAGAGTTAGTTGTATTTTGGATATGCTTTTTAGGCAAACAACATGTAGGAACACTTGCAACTTTTGTCTCGTGCATCTTTTTTTGTCAATAGTTTTAATTACAGAAATCCAAAAACAATACATGTACTAGCTATTAGCCTGAACACAACAATTTTTTATATAATTTAATACAATTTCAGAAGGTTTAAAAACAATTATATTTAAAAGGAATAAAAACAATATAAATACCCTACCCCTCTAGATTTGAACTTGTGAACTCCTAGGAGAAAACACATTTTCTTAACCATTAAATCCACTCAAAATGTATATATATGGAGAAAAACTATTTTACAATATAGGAATACAACATATATAAGATTTTATAAATTAAAATAAAAAATTAATATAAAAAAAACTTTATAACAAATTTATTTTAAATTCTAATTCTAAAATATCTAATTAAATCAAGGTGTATATATATGGAGAAAAACTATTTTACAATACAAGAATACAACATATATAAGATTTTATAAATTAAAATAAAAAAATTAATATAAATTTTTTTTTATAACAAATTTATTTTAAATTCTAATTCTAAAATATCTAATTAAATATAATGAAAATGAAAAATTAAAATTAATTTATTAAAATAATTACTTAGTTAAAATAATCAAATGAATTATGGTTAACGATAGATATGAAGAATGATTTGACCACGATAGCCTCGTGTTCATTGTAGTTATTTTCATTTTTCTTCATCACTTAATTTTTCAATTGATTATATGGAAAATCTTGTGTTTTGGTCGTCTCTATGGATTTTCCTCCTAACATATATTGCCAAGATCGTGACGAATCCTATTATATTGATAACTTCATGGGTCAAATTGAAGGTTGCAAAATTGGATGGCAGCGAACCAAATCACATTAAATATAATCCAAGGTTTTTAATTTCAACAAGAACGTACCAAATCAAACCAAATAATTTACCAAATATCCGTACATGCGGCCCAATTCGGTAACTATGTCTTGAACTATTGACTCGCGAGGCTATAAAGTGACAAAAATCAATAGATTTTTTCATTGGTTCAATGAAGTGCGTGCACCACTTAGCATGTGTAAGTCAAATTCTAATACATGTAAGTCAATGATTAGGATGATCATTCTTCATTTTACTTAGCTTGTGTGTACATTAAGTATTTACTCATAGTAAAAATTTTGAGTTGCAGAGGCCTCGGCTTCCATGGTGGCAAGTCGGTAGGTATAATCTAGGTGTCCTATTAGTTGCTGGTTGGTGCCTTAGTCATGGTCTTAGCCACAAGTCTTGAGTTTTTATGGTAGGATTTATGTATCTGTGGAAGTAGTTGGGCTGACAGAAGTAGTTATGGAACAGTGGTTATGGAACAATCCTCTAATATCTGGGTTCTGTCACCTCACCATTGTTTAAGTCGCTTACCTCACGATTATCAACACCTTTGACGGGACTGGCTGGTTTTTTGGAGTTTTTTGTTACATTTACTGGAGTTATAGGGGCTTTCAAGTGCCCTCCATAATGGACCATGATGTCAACGCACTCATTAGTGCGACCGACGAGGTGCGTTGGTTGGAGGAGGGATTATTTACTTCGTTGGATGAGTTCAAAGTAGTTAATACCAAAATCCATCACCCTGAGCGGTGTAATGAAGGTGACGTGACTGTGGAATAACCTTTTTTCACCTCCCTGAGTGACTCTGGTCATAAGTAGAGTTCTACCTTACAACAGGGCACTGTGCATGACTCAGTGGCTACAGTTTTAGAGGATTCTTTAGCTCCCCGTTCAAAGGTTCAAGCCCGGGTTCCATATGGTTGTGCTTCGGGTACTGACAACGAGTTTTTATCTTTTCAAAGGAATGTAGAGGATAAGGACGGTCGGAGAAACCAAAGAGCAAAACCCTATTCTCCCTCTGTAAAAGTTTGGAAGCAAAAAAAAATTAAACGTAAGTTAGTTCTTGGGATGGACATCGGCTTAGAGGAGTTGTGTACACTATCACTTTGTGCCCTGGTGGGTAGGATAGCCTATAGGTCAAGGTGTACAACAGTCTTGGAGGAGTGGGTGAAGATAAACTAGATCCCGTTATTGGGTTACTGTCCGGAGTTGCTTTCATTGCCTAGAGGATGGTTGGGCTTTATCTTTAAAAACCCTGAAGATTCTGAGAAGGTCTTGAATACCTTTTGGAGTTTTGACAGAGGCAGCCTAATGCTAAAGCAATGGCGGCTAAGTTTTAACCCATCCACTGAATATTTCAGTTTTAGACACATCTGGGTGCTCCTCCCGAGTTTTCCACTACAGATGTGGAATAGAAAAGAAATGGAAGCAGTCGGGAACTCCATTGGGCGCTTCCTAAAAATTGAGGAAGAGGACCTCCACTCAACGAATAAGAAAATGGCAAAAATCTTAGTTGAAATCGATATCCATGGAGGTCTCTTGGATGTATTGGAGATAGAATGGCGTGGTCTCCTTTTTGTTCAACGCCTGGACTATTTGGGGCTGCCTTTTCATTGTACATTCTGTAGGAAGACTGGGCACCTCCGGAAGGAATGTACACAGATTTATGGCTCTTTGCCGGATGAGGAGGAAGCAACGGATACAATGGGTGATTCTGTGACACCTTTGGAGGAAGAAGAAACTCCTTTAAATTATCCAAGTATAAATGATATGGAAAGCTCTCCATCCAAGGACACTTCACTCACGGTTTTTGACTCAGCGAAGAAAGTTAGTGTTGTATCTTCTGAGCCGATTCCCCATGAAGAGAAGACCCATTAGCCTTCAATAGTCGAACCTACTTTGGGTTCTTCCCAAGTTCCAGGTTATATTGAGTCTGAACTTAGAGATAATGTTTTAGACAATCTTCTCACTAATCTTATTCCATCCGGGCACAGGCTCAAAAAACCTTTACCGCTTCCCATTTTTTCTGGAACTTCACCTGTGGTGGGGCAGGCAACTACTGGCGCTACTTCTGACAGTCAAGGAATGACGAGCACTTCATCTGCAGACCCTGCATGGTCGAGGGGCTTGGGGTTTGAAGTTTCTCCTTTAAAAACACGTAGTGCTCGCAGGAAGGTGGGAACTGCAAACAACCCTTTGCCTATGGCAACGACTACTTCTGATCGCGGGGTGCTTAGAGGATTAAAAGCCCTAGCAAGGGCTAATATATGATTATTGTCTCCCTTAATGTTAGAGGGGTGGGGGGACCCCTGAAACAAAACCCCTTGAGAAGACTGTTACATATTACTTCCCCAAGTATCATTCTATTATAGGAGACTTTGGTATCGGCGGAAAAGGCAAGATCCTTTATCCATAAGCTAAGACCTGATTGGTTGACTTGCGTTGTGAGTGCAGTGGGGACATCTGGTGACTTACTTGCATCTTGGGATCCCAACTTTTTTACTTTTGACCCCTTTCTAAGCACTGGTGGTATTCTTTTGACAAGGCACTCCATTGAGGACAAAAGAAAGCTTTTGATTCTGAACGTCTACGGACCATGTCAGAATAGGAAGGATTTTGGGGCTTCGGTGGAGGCCTCAGGGCTGTTAGCACAAAAGGCTCTGATTTTAGCAGAGGACTTAAATTTCACAACCTCCCCTGCGGAGATATGGGGGCAGAAAGCAACTTATGATCCTTTATCTGGATACTTTAAGTCACTTTTTCATAAGCATTCCCTCATTGAGGTGATTCCGGCAGAGACGGTGCCGACTTGGAAAAATGGTCGAGCTAATATAGACAATATTTTAAAGAGACTGGACAAGTTTTTTATTGTAGAGGAGATTTTAGCAACAACTCAAAGGTACAAGTCTTGGGTGCAATATCCCTTTCTATTGGATCATGCTCCGATTTGCCTTGAACTTGAACAGGGTTTCCCTAAAGTTTCTTATCCCTTCAAATTTAATCTGGGATGGATAGGAGAGGATAGCTTCACCACATTGGTTAAGGACGTATGGAAGGATTATGATTTGAACAACATTTCAGATGCAAAAAGGAGATTAGTGGCAAAACTATCTAAGTTAAAATGTTGTGTTAAACTATGGGCAAAGGATAAACATCTTCAGGACACAAAAGACCTTAGAGAGATTGAAGAGACTTTGGCTTTTAAATATGAACAAATGTTTGAAGTTACAACTGATGGACAATTTGATAAATCGGTGATAAATCTTGAAAAAGCAAGGAAGATTCTATTGTTGACAGATGAAGAACAATGGCGCCAGAAAAGCCGTGCAATCTGGATCAAATGCGGTGACAAGAACACAAAATTCTTCCACAATTTTGTGATTTTTAGGCGAAACAAAAAATTCATTTGGGAGGCACAGGATGATTCTGGTGCTACTCATTCAGGACAGGAAGCCATTAAGTCAAAAGCAACAAATTTTTACAAATCCTTGTACAATGACTTGGGCCAAACGTCCATTATAATTCAAATCAATTCTATTAGACTATTTCTGACTTTTGTTAGTGATGAGGACAAGAGACTTTTGGAACAAGCTGCAACAAAGGAGGAACTTCTAGGAATTGTTAGAGGTTTTGCAAAGGACAAAAGTCCCAGACCTGACGGATGGACAGTAGAGTTCTTCTTATCCTTCTTTGAACTTGTCGGTCAGGATCTACTAGACTGTGTAGAGGATTCCAAGGTTCGAGGGAAGCTAATCAATCTGATCAACTCTACTTTTATTGCATTGATCCCAAAAGGCAACAAACCAAATGGATTCATGGATTTTAGGCCAATAGCTCTATGTAACTTATGCTACAAGATCATTGCCTAGGTGATTGCTAAGAGATTAAGACCGATTTTATCCAGAGCTTTATCTATGGAGCAATTGGGCTTCCTCAAAGGAAGACAAATCCTAGATGCTATCAGGACTGCTCAAGAATGTTTACATAGCATCAAAAGTAAGAAATTGTAATCCATCATTCTTAAACTTGATTTGAAAAAAGCCTATGATTGCACAGATTGGGGTTATTTGAGATTAATTTTGCTACAAAGTGGATTCGGGATCCCCACCACAAACTAGATAATGGTGTGTGTCTCTTCCACCAATTACACAATTTTGATTAATGGCGAGCCCATAAATTTATTTAACTGCAAAAAAGGCCTTCAATAGGGCTGTCAGATGTTGCCCCTCCTCTTCATTTTGATGATGGAAGGTCTCAGTTTGGTGCTCAACGAAGCAAAAGATGAAGGTCTCATTACTGGTTTAAAGGTCTCCGGGATGCTAAACATTCCACATATCCTCTTTGTAGATGACATTCTGATATTGTCTAGAGCATCTCTTTCTGAGTGGAAGGTTATCTAGGGAATTCTCCAGGACTTTTGCAAGGCGTTGAGGATGATCATTAATGCTCAGAAGTCTACTATTCTTCATTGAGGAGTCAACACAGATACACTAAATGCTATTAAGGATGTTTTAACCTTTCCGAGTAAGGACTTGGTGCTTGGTTTTAATTATTTGAGCTATTTTTTAAAACTTGATAACTACAAAGTTGTTGTCTGGAAATGGTTAATCATCAAATTCAAGGCTAGGATAAAGCATTGGTGTATTAAGTTGTTGTCTTTGGGTGGTCATTTAGTGCTTCTTAAGGCAGTTTTGGAGACTCAACCAGTATACTAGTTAGCCCTGGCTCATGTTCCGATTTCTGTTCTTAATACAATTCGTAATATTTGTTTTGCTTTCTTGTGGTCAGGTGTTAATAACAAGAAGAAGTATCATCTATGTAGTTAGACAACGATTGCCAAACCCAAATCATATGGTGGTTGGGGGCTTCGTAACATCTTTATTTTCAGTAGATCCTTGGAAACAAATACTTTGTAGAGAACTATTATGAAGATGGGGATTTGGCAGAGTGTCCTCAAAGAAAAATATTTTCCACACTTCCCAGTTTGGATGTGGCTCCGTTCAGTGGATCTGATCCACCATACGGGATCCCAAACATGGAAGAATTTATGTAATACCTTACCTATTATTTTGCGATGGTTGGCATGGAAACCCGACATAGGTCATTCAATCATAGTCGGTAAATATATGATCTTGGGCTTAGGACATGATTCCTTACTATCTCAGGAGCTAGTGGAAAGACTGAATCAAAAAGGAATTTACTTCTTACATCAAGCATCAATCCGGGCCATTGGGGTATCAACAGGTAAGAGTTGATTATGTAGTGAATATTTGGACATGCCGAATATACTTGCTGAAGAATGGGACTACTATAAGGCACACTTGGCAGAATCAGGTATATCCTTAAACAATAAGCCAGATGATCTGATCTAGATAGGAGGAGATATGTCAAGTTTCATCTATGTGAAGAACATTTATGAAGCTCTGTCGAATCTACTATGGAAGAAAAACAAGGAGCATCGCAGAAGCAGTTATGGAATTGGGAATGCCCAATGAAGATAAAATTATATAGTTGGTTATTAGCAGAAGACAAAATTTTATCCTGGAAAAATCTTCAAAAGAGTGGTTGGAAGGGTCCAGGCATATGCAATATGTGTAAAACCCACGGTGAGTCTACCAAACATCTTTTTTTTAAATGCCCTTTTACTAGGTCAGTTTTGGAGGAGCTTAAAAAGACTATGAAAATGGAAAAAGGATGGAATGGTATTTCAGTGGCTAACTCCTTCAAAAACTGGACTGTGCAGAATCATAGTCTGAATTTTCTCCCAGCATTTGTTTGTTGGTTCATATGGGCAGATAGGAACAAGGCACTTTTTGAAGATTCGTGCCCCTCAGTTTATAGAGTAGTCTACTTATCTCGATGTGCATCAGAACACTCTTGGAAACCACATAAAGAAAGCAACCCTCGGATATTGGTCCCTTCTTTTCCAATTGATAAACCATTAGCATGGTTCACGGGGCAGCTCAGAACAATGGCAACATAAGTGGGGCTAGGGGAATCATTAAGATAGATGCCTTAAAAGAATACAGATGGACATTGAATTGTGGATGTGGGTCCAACACGAGAGCTGAGCTCTTGGGTGCATGGTCTACCTTAGTGCTTCCAGCAAGACTTTCAGTTTATGATATTCATATCATGGGCCACTCAAAGATAGTCATTGAATGGCTAAAGAAGGATGGTGAACTCAGAGTTGCAAATCTTGAAGCGTGGAAAGAAAGAATTGTAGATATCTGTTCACATTTCAGATCCATTACTTTTGAGCACATTTACCGGGAGATGAATAAAGAAGCGGACTATCAATCTAAACAGGCCTTCTTCAGTACCCGAGGGAAGATTACATACACTCTTTGGATGGAAGGCCACATGGGCCCAACACAGTTCATATCTATTTAACTTGTCCAAGAAGGGCTTAGTATCGAAGGTTTTTTTGAGATTATCTCCTTCGCATGTATATGTTGATGCTAGACAGTTATAGACTGTTAATTTTTGTATCTATTAGTCTGAAATATAGGCATTATGACACAATCCCATTTTGTTTTTTGAATGGACTGTCACTCTTTTTGCTTAATGACTGGACATAGAGATCTATTTCTCTGTCAGTAAAGAAAAGACAATGTAAAAAGATTATATTATGTTTAATATAATGGGAAATTTTCATTTGGAAAAAAATAGTTAATGATTAGGTGTAGATAGATTATAAATGGATGTGTAAAAGCCTATTTATACCTTTATATATGAATATAAAAGTAGCAAATACCTTACTAGATTCATTAGAACCTATTTGTCTTTTTTTAAATTAGCATAAATATTTTTAAGGTCCATGTGATAGTATAAGATATATGTCCACTTGACGTTATTTTAAATGGAGTTTTTCAAAATTGGAGGCATTAATTTTGGTAGAAATTTAAGTTGTAGGTTAAAGCTTCTATGAAATGTCAATTTTTTCGGGAGACATTTGCCTAAAATCTGGTGAGAAATTCTTAGATTCGTAGATTTGAGTGATTATTTCTGTAAAATCCAAATGCCCCAGAGATTTTGCATCCTGCTAACTCCATTTCTACATTCAAAAATGGATTTTGAGCAACATAAAATAATGATTTGTGTAAATTTATATAACCATTTCGTAGAACAACTAGACAACACCAAAATTTAATTATATAACAAATTATACTAAACTTTAAATTTAAATTAATATATATTACATTTTATATTAAAATTTCAAAAAAATCTTTAAACAACCTAGACCTATATACTTTTAAAACTAATTTATTTATTAAATACTATCAACTCATTTTAAATAATACATATAGTAGGCCTAGCATCAATCGATGATAAATCTCAGAGAGCAAGTTGGGTTCCCAGTGATAGGAATATATGGAAATAACAACGTTATAAAGCAAGTTTTGCTCCTAGTGATAGGAATGTAAGGAAATAGCGTCGTCATCTCTTTGGTAGGGTTTAAGGGCCACACTAGAGCCAATATGTTGTTATATTCAACAATACTTCCATTCCCACTTTGACTTCAAGAAATGAAACCAACATAACACAACACACTAATGGAGGCCCCTTTGGTCTGTGTTGTTACCCGTGATTTTGGTCAATCTTGATGGTGTATTGATGATGGTGTACTCAGGCTCCTCATATGAACTTTCTCCTAAGAAAATTAATATTCATCTCTTCCCAGAAAACTTACATTTGAAGAGAGTTCGCAGGTTGCTAATATCCTAGGGTGCGAGAATGACCCATTATCGCAGGCTGCCTTAAGCTAGGGTGTGAACTTCTCGCACTGTACTACATAGATAGGGTGCGAACTTGCTCTAAAGCTTGGAAAAAGATGAATTCTCGATGGTTCTAGAAGGGAATATTCTAGAAGAATGGGTTGGCATTCGAATGGTTATACCATTGAATTAGCTAGTAGGAAGGAACAAGTAACATACCTTTGTATTGCATCCTAGGGTCTCTGTTGCTCCCGCTTCACTCCGGTGCTCTCGTGAGGTCAAGACCAAGACAACACAAACCAACCAAAGTGAAGATAGAAAAATATATTCAACTGTCAACTTATGTGTATGATCAAGGAATTACACAATAAAGTGAGAATGACTTTATGGGAAAGGGACATGTCCTGCCCTGTTTTGTTCTAGATCCAGGTGGATCTAGGGAGATCTGTTAGTGTCTGCACCTACTGATTAGTCCGATAACATGTGTGCTTATCTTTTCCACATAAACAACACTAGTGGAGCAATAATTAAGTCTAGGGTGTTGGGATTTGGTGACAACGAATTCTTCTAATGATGGATTTGGATGCTATTATTCTGCGTTGGTTGTAACTAAAATAGACCAAGTTAGAGTATGGATAGGGATTGCATTTAATAATCAATTTCTTGTGTGAATGTATAAATTCATGTAAGCTCGTAGAGGCAAGTGAGAGAGACATAGTGAGAACTTGCTAGTCTGTTGTAATCTCCATGATCTAAATAATAAGACAATCGATGCCTATGCTCGGTGGATGTAGCCCAACGTTTGGGTGAACCACGTGAAATCCTAAGGTTCCTTATCTATGTGATTGTTAATTATTATATGTGAATTGTGTTTTCCGCATTTGCAATTCTAACAAGTGGTATCAGAGCTAAGGTTAGAGGAGAGGGTGTCATAGGCATCAAATTCCCATAGAAGCCGCAGGAGTGAAACCTATATATAGTGAGTCGATTTCCACATCGTTACAGGGGCCTCCTCTTGGAAGGTGTGACGTCCTATAGGCTGACCTTCCGTTCCTTGGAAATTCCTGAGCACGTCGCACCCTGGCTGTATTGAGAGGGGCGACGACCACCATCCATCATCCCAGCCTGGCTGTCTCGAAAGGTGCGATGACCCTTTGAAGCTCGTCGCAGTGCAACGTAGTAGTATCGAGAGGTCCAGCGACTTCCTTTAAAATAAAGGTCACGATCTCCTTTAATTTATTCGCATGATTTTATGGAGTAAAGGAATTTAAAGCATGGTGCGACTCTTTTGAAAGTTTATGCCTTATATTTTATAATATTATATTGTATGCATAAAAGGGTGTAGGAATTAAAATGTAAAGGTGGATGTTTTAAAAAGTGGATGTCTTTTAAAAGGTGAATCTTTTGTTTTTTAAAAGATTTTTATTAAACCTTTTTATATTATTAAAAGTTTTTTTTTGGATTAAACTTTTTTTTTTTTAAATTATTGTTCAATATTGAGTAAGATCATTCCTCCATATAAAGGCTTGCTTTTATAAGCAGTGATTTGGGTATTAGGACATTTTGTGCTAATGGCTAAGATGCAGAGTTTAAAGTTTGAAGTTCAAAAGTTCAGCGGTAAAAACAACTTTGAGATCTAGAAGCTTAAGATGAGGGATTTAATGGTGCAACAAGGGTTGCGAAAAGCATTGGTAGGCAAGTCAAATAAACCAACAACCATGATGAATGAGGAATGAGAAGATCTAGATGCAAAATCTCTTAGTACCATTCGTTTATGTCTGGTGGATGATGTTTTGTTTAATGTCATCGGAGAGGATACACCATCAGGCTTATGGAGCAAGTTGGAAAGTCTATATATGACAAAGTCCTTCATGAGCATAATCTACTTGAATAGATAGTTGTACAGTTTGCAGATGAAAGAAGGTACAAAAGTTGTTGACCATTTAAATACCTTTGATACCCTTATAGTTCAATTGACTAGTATGGAAGTTAAATTTGAAGATGAAGATAAGGATATTACACTATTGTGTTCATTTCCTGAGTCTTGGGATAATATAGTCACCTCTATTAGCTTTAGCTCAATAGATGTTTTATATTATGACTCTATTGTGGTAGCTTTGTTGGCTGAGGAGATGAGGAGAAAATCTAGTCAATAAACCTCAACTTCAGAGGCGATGCTGGTTAGAGGTCGAACTAAAGAGCAGAATGAGAGAAGTTTTTCTCGATCTAAGTCAAGACACAGAAAGGGTAAAGAAAAATGTTGGTACTGTGGAAAAACAAGACATCTCAAGAAAGATTGCTGGAAAAAAAAATGAATCTGAGGAAAACTCTACGAAGGAAGCAAATTTGGCTATAACAAATTCAGGTATGACTGATCAAGTTTTATCCGTTTCTAGTAATTTACAATATCAAGAAGAATGGCAGTTAGATTCAGGCGCCTCCCACCACATGTGCTCACATAGAAATTGGTTCATTTCTTACCAATCTGTTGATGAGGGTGTAGTTTTTATGGGAAATGGTATTCCCCGTAAAACTGTTGGGGTTGGCAGTATTAAAATCGGGATGTTCGATGGTATTGTTAGGGAATTAACGGATGTTAGATATGTACCCGAGATTAAATCAAATTTGATTTCATTGGGAGTGTTGGATTCTTGTGGATATAAGTGTACAGATCAAGGTGGAGCACTCACATTGTCGAAAGGTAGTTTAGTAGTGATGAAGGCAACAAAGATTGATAACCTTTATAAGCTGGAAGGGAGTACTAAAGTGGCATCTAAAGTGACATATGTATCTTCTTGTTTATGGCAGAAGCATCAAGGTCATAAGAGCAAGAAAGAATTGCAGGTATTGGTAAGCAGTAAATCATTTCCAGACTTAAAATATTTGTTTTTGAATTCATGCTTGTTTTATATCTCTTCAAGTTATGATGGTGGTATAAAGGGATGTTGTGTGTGGGATTCTTCTTCTCACAAGGTCATCATTGACAGAGATATAGTATGTATGGAACAACCAAAAGGGTTGATTCAAGATCACAACGGTAAATTTGTTTGCATGCTAGATAATTCATTGTATGGCCTATCGGTACCCATGCAAATATACAAGAGGTTTGAATACTTCATAGTGAGTCAGAATTTTTCAAAGGGTAGGAATGACTATACAATCTATAGTATATTCACAGTCTTGATGTTATTTGTTGATGATATGCTCGATGCAATCCGAAGCATGGATAAAATTAGTAAGAGAATGACTCAGGTGGACAGGACAATTCAAATGAGGGATCAAGGAGAAGAAAAACAAATTACGGGCATGGAAGTACACATAGATGGTAATGCTAAGTTGTGGTTGGAGTTCAGTATGAACATTATAAAACTAGTTTTTATCCCTCTTGCTTTCCATTATAAGTTTTCTTCAAGCATA
>JASDQU010680583.1:931-11421 GCA_032191745.1 Picea mariana
GGAGATGATTTGTTGATGATATGTTGTTGATATGAATTCACATCTAATTGATTGTAAATGACAGTAATGATTAATGAGCAAATGTTGAATGTTAACTAAGGATTTTTTGTGTAAGAGGGAAGTTTTGGGAAAAAGATCCCCACACTCATTCACCCCCCCCCTCTAAGTGTGGTAGGTGTGTCCAACAGTATTTATAGTCCCATTTTCTAGGTATCTCTTTTTACTTTAGCATAGGCATGTAGAACATGAGATTTTTCAAGATTTTGCTTTGTTAGGTCTTTGTCACTTCCATCATTTGAGTTTCTGGCAGGTGTTTTCCTTGTTTTGGTTGTTGACTCAGCTAGACCATTTCCTTATGGGTAATAGTTGGATGATTTCCCCACGATGATTCCATATTCTCCACAAAATATTGTAAAATTTGATTCAATAAATATCAAGCCATTATCTGTTGTGAATTTTTCTGGTACACAAAATCTTGAAATGATATTTTCTTTTAGAAAATGAATCAACTGCTCTGAATCTCAATTTCTTAAAGCCACAACTTCTTTCCATTTAGTAATTTATTGTAGTAATAATATAAGCATGTCCTTTGCTATACTTAGGACTTATTGGACCAATCACATCTAAGCCCCATTGTGCAAATGGTTGCTCCACTATTGTATATTTTAATGGCATCACAACTCTTTTCATTTTTCTTGATTTTTTTTGAAATGGAATACATTTTCAAACAAATTTATAAGCATCTTTGAACATAGTTGGCCAATAATATCCATCCTGAATGATTCTATGAGTTGTTACAACTAACAAAAAATGTCCACCACAAACCCCACTATGAAATTCTTGAAGTATTTCTCTAGAGTTTGAGCAATCTAAACACCTTAATAAAACTCCATCAAAATAACTTCGGAAAAGAACTCTTGAGACTAATACATATTGATTTGTCTTAATTTTTAAGGTTCTGCTTTCTTTGTAAGACATTTCAGGGGGGGAATTGACCATATATCAAATAGAATATTATGTTCTTACACCATTCTGAGTTTGTTAAACGTGTTCTCTATATTAGAACATAAAATCCATTAGGAGAATAAATGTTCACAACTTTAATTCCAGTCATGAATTTTCATAATCCTTTCAAATTTATATCTTTCAAAGGTTTAATCTCCAAATCATATTCTTGAATCTTTGCTAACCAATTTTCCCATCTAACTTCTCTAAGTTGTTGATTGAACAACATCTTTACCAGTGAATGTGGAACACAAGCAATTATGTGATTTGATAAAATGTAAGTCATAAAATGAGTTATTGCTTTGACTAGAGAAAGAGATTGCTTTTCAATTATTTAATAATTTAGTTCATAATCATGTAAGGTTTTACGCATGAAAGCAATTGAAAGTTCTTCAATTCTTTGATTTTTATGAGTAAGAATGGAAGCAATGGTTTCTTCTTAAATGAATGAGTACACTGTGAATACTTTATCAAAGTTTGGGCTAAGAAGAACATGGGCAGTATTGATGGCATGTTTGATTTTTGTGAAAGATTTTTAAATATATGGTGTCCATTCAAATTTATGTTCTTTCTTCAAGAGTTTATTTATCAACTTAACAATTGTAACATAATATGGGATAAACCTTCAAACAAAGTTTATTTTTTCAAAGAAGGACTATACTCATTTTCTTGATGTAGGAGGATTTAGATCATTTATTGCATTAACTCTTTCCGGATCAATGTATATTTCTTCTTTTCTCACAATATGACCTACAATATTTCCTTCAATTATAGTAAACAAACACTTTTTGGGATTCAAATATATTCCATATACTCTACATCTTTCAAAAACATGTCTAAGGTGCTTGATATGCCTTTCTCTTAGTTTTGAATGAACTAGCAAGTTTTCTTGGTAATGTACCATATTTTTTTCCAATTAGATATTTAAAAACACAGTCCATTTCCCTCTGGAACGTTGCACCTACATTTTTAATCCAAATGGCATTTGAACATAAGCATACATTCCCTGTGGTGTTATGAACACTATTTTTTGTCGATATTCCTCAACTAAAAGAACTGATTATACCTTGAAAATCCATCCAACATGGACATCAATGCAAAACCAATAACTTGTTGCAATAACATCTCTATATTGGGGAGTGGATAGTTATCTTTTATACTTGCTCGATTGAGATATCTGAAATCAACACAAAGACAGATTTCACCATTCTTCTTTCTTACTACCACAAGATTTGAGAGTCATTCTGAATGTTCGATAGAAAAAATTATACCATCATTTTTTAGTTTCTCCAATTCTATCTTCACTAAAGGTTTTATCTTGGGATTTATCATTCTCAATTTTTTCTTAAAAAAAAGTTATCCCTCTTTGAGTGGGATGATGTGTTGTAATATGGACTTGTCATACTCTTTTAAATCATCATAACTCCAAGCAAAAATGTCCTGAAATTCTTTGAACATTTGAGTATATTGATTGATTTATTCAGTGGTGCAGTTGGTACCAAGATTTATGTACTTTGGAGAATCAAGAGTACCAATGTTGATTTTTTGTGTTTCTTGAACCTTCCTGACATATGGTTCTCCTTTTGGTTCTTCGGTCATCTCTTGTAAAAAGAGATTCCAAACTGACATAGTTTTTAGGAGCGAGGACAAGATTTTTATCACGGATTTCCTTTTTAGGATCTTAGATTTCTTCTGAATCATTCAATAGTATTGAGTCATTATCAGTGAGGAAGTCTGCAACATGTTCATCATTTTAAAAAAATGCAAGTATTCTCGAGTATCAGGTATTGAAGGCTTGAAAATTATCTTTACATATAAGGTGATCTCTTTTCTCTAGGAATGAAAGAGATATTAAAAGAATTAAAAGAATCCATGAGTTCACAAACTCTTCTTGCATAATGTTTCAATTTTTCTTTCTTAATTACGTATTTCTTAATATGATTTATAACAAACTTTGAGTACCCAGTTACCACCAAATTTTCTACTTTCATTTGAAGGGAAAGAATCATTCCTTGAATTGATGCTTCATATTCTGCTTCATTATTGGTACATGGAAATTCCAATATAATAGCATGTGGATAGATACCATATTGGAGAATTTTGAAAACAATACCAGCTCCATTTCAAGACTTAGAACAATCCCCATCAAATGACATTTTCCAAAATCCTTGGAAAGGGTTTTCTTCATCATGCTTGGGTATACTTTTTTAGTTCTATACTAAAAACAACATAATTCCCAATTCCAACATCAACATAATTTTGCATTACTTAATTTTCCTTTTTCTTAAATGATATAAGATTTCTATGCTCTCGAGAAACTTTGATCATAGTCCCATCTTTATTTGGAAGCATCATGCAACTTCCATCGTTCATGATATATCCTCCAATCAATGAGATACAATCCCTTCCAAACACAACGCCATATCATGGAGGCAAATCAATAACGATGATAGTAAACATTGTGGTAATATGGGGTTTTGCAGTTATCCATGCACATAAATATTTTATTTCACCATAGGCTGAGACTTTCCTTCAATCTATAGCATATACTCTCTCGCCGGCTTAATAATATTTTGTGCATTCCATTATAAGTGCTTCTATCACTGATAGAGGCATGATGTTGTTAGTGACTCCACTATCAACCATACAAATGTGTAATGTGAAATCATGATTTTCTATGGATGTGTAAAATGGTGGGATTTTTCCCCTTGTTCTTACTAATGAAACATTCTGTTGTTTCCTTGTAGTCATCACAACTACTTCTATTCTTGAATTTGTATCATTCAATATCTTCAAAAGATTTTATCTTTGTTGAGGTATCTTAACTACCTCCATGAATGGTAAGGTAATTTTGAGCTTAGCTAACTCATCAACCAGGTTGTAATTCATTTGTAGTGGAGTCTTGGCTTGATTAACAAATGGTTGTTGTTTTGATGTTTCTGGAGCATTGTATTTTTTCTTTTCTTTTTCAAGTTGTTCCCTAGTCTTAAAATTATTTGCATGTGTTCTGGTTTGGACAATTGTTCATCAAATATATAAAAAGATGATGACACTTCGTCCATTTGTATTGATTCCAAAACTTGAAATTGGTTAACACCTACTTCTTGATCAAAGTTTTCAAAAATTTCTTCTAACACGACATCATTTGGATTTGGAACTTTGGGTGCTCTTGGTCTATGTTATTCGACTTTGTCTTTTCTTATTCTCTGATCTTGTAATGGAGCTCTCATATTTGGATTTGGTGGAATAATATTCTCACATCTCTTAATTATAGTAATCTAACTTTGCATTTGTCTAATAGTTTTTCTCATTTGAGCCATTTCTATATTTTGCCTTGTTTCTTGGGAAGCTCTGGGATTGTTTCTTACATTAGGGGGAACACCTTGAAGAATTCCTCCACCAATTCCTCGATTTTTAAAACTTCAAACGTATATTGTTCCATTTCTATTTCCTTCTGGATTGTTGCATGTAGATCATTTATTTGCAGAGATATGATTACATAATTCACATTTGTAGGAATTGCATTCTTATAACATCCAAATATGATAAGGGCATTTGGTCGTTGCTCTTATGGGATTTGATTCAACTTCTTAAAGAATCGTAAATCAAAATCCTTGATTCTTTCTCATTTTTAAAGATGGATTGGGGTAAATTGAGTAAGTAGAGTACGATATGCAATAGGTGGTGCATACATATTCATGAACATATTTTCTAAATCATCAAATGAGCCAATTGATTGAGTTGGTAAAGAAAGAGACCATTCATAGGATGGAACTTTAAAGGTTTGCAGAAAGACTCTAACCATTACATCATCATGTTCAATCAAATGAATATCACAGACACTTAAAAATTGATCCATATGTCTACTTGGATCCATTATCCCATCACCTGAGAAAATAGGAAAAAATCCTTAAGGTAGGGTTCAAAATGTATGTTGTTCTCCATGTAGATTAAGTGGGATGGGTCAAGCCCTTATTCTTTGATTTATTTGAAATTTGTTTCCTTCTCTTTCCTCATTGGGAATTTCATTTCATTGTTCTTCTCTATCACTCACAATTAATATTTCACTTTCTTGTGATTTTAAACTTTGAGGGACTTCTTGAGTGGAAAATTGTCTTCTTTGTCTTAGGGCTATTTCTCTTTCTTCTTCTTGGGAAAGAAATTCCCAAGTTATTTTGACTTCAACATGACTCCTTGTTGTTGTAATCACTAGGTCAAAAAATGATGCAAAATACTTCTTTGGTCTCTTAATTCAATTTGTATTTGGGGTTGGGTGGGTTTAGGTAGAGTCAATAAATTTTTATCTACAAAACCAACCTTTCGTTCTCCCTATATGGTCACAAAAAATGTTTATCTTATAGATTGTTTTACAGTCTTTGATTCAACCTCACAAGGATAAATCCCCTTGCATTTTTGAAGAGGTGGTACTCCTCTATTTCAAATAACATATAAGAACAAAAAAACTCCTAAGAGAGGATTGATCTTATTCTTGAAATAAATATTCACATGCAAAGAATACCCGAGAAAGGACTAGGTATCTTGTAGAAAATAAATATTTATAATATGTTACAAGATTACAAACCAAAAGAGTGTGTAGTAAAACAAGACAACATTTCTATCACAACATTCATGAAAGTAGAACACAATATTCAAGGATAGGGAAAAGAAAATATGGACCGCATATGGAAGAGAACTTAAAATGATCATTTCATTAAACACAAATAAGATTATGATAGACATACATCTGAAATCTCATGCTTAAACTCAAAGTCTTGATATAACAATAATGCTATGTCCCAAATTAGTTCTCTAGGAACCTAAAAAATAATATATGTTTTAAAATAAAGAGTATTGTCTTGGAATATAAATAAAAGATTATGTTTTTCCTACAAAGAGGACTGGGATGGGGCTCCCACGAACCATGAAATGAAAAATACTTGGAAGACATAAGAAAATAAGTCAAGGACCAACCTTGGGTTTCACAAATTACTGGGAATTGAAAGGAAATATGACAAACAAATGTAGAAGAAATATAACAAGGACTATAACATGGTTTCTACTTGACTCACTGTAATGGAAATTCTTTTGAACCTCATTACTTTCTTGTTGATGCTTCTTTTGTAGATGGTTGTTGTGATGGAGGTGGAATAACTATTGTAACTGCTTCTTGTTGATCTGTTTTAATGATCTTGACTAAGGATTTTCTTAGCCACTCTTATATGTATTCCCTTATTGGGGCCACCAAGATCTCATGTTTGGTATTTATATCAGACAACTCATCATCCATTTCTCTTAAGTCAATACCCAATTGGTCCAACGTGTCATCGATGCCATCATTCTTGTTAATATATCAGACCAACAACCTTTACACTTCTTCCTCAGAGAATTCTATTGAGTTAGTGAAATCACTTGCCCATACAACTTTTAATACTTCAAGTTATTCTAATAATTTCTCTTCAGATAAAAGTATTGTGTCCATTAAGAAATTTAGGTCATCGAGTTCCTCTACGAGATCAACAAGTTTTAAGAAGAGATCAACTCTTTTACTTTTCACAACATCTATCTCATTTATCATTTCTCTTAAAATTTTTATTCTTTTCAACCAACATGCATTAATTTGTTTCATCCAAAGGTTAGAAGGAAGGTTCTCTTCTCTTCTATGGGTATCACTTAAACTTGAAAATTTAGCCGAAAATGTTTCCACAACATCCTTGTAAAAACCTTCATCGTTTTTTAGGCATTTTTGGAGATATTCTTTGAAATACATAATCCTCGTCGAAAACATGGTCAAGCTCTGTGCAGTCTCCCAAATTTATTGGATTAAGTCTATTCTTTTTTGAATTCCATCTGCAACATACTTTCTCATTACTAACAATAAACTAGATGAACCTTTCAATTTACTTATGCTTCCTGGAATATCCTCTAAGGTAAGCGATGGTTGCATTGTGTTTAATGGATTAACAAACAATGGTTTTGGAATCAAACCTGCCTATAATTCATTTATTTTTTCCTTTAAAATTAATTTTTATTTTTCTTTATTACATATGGATTCCTTGAATGCCTCTCCAATTTCCTCATAAAATTGTACAATCTTTAAAGGTGCAACCCCATGGAAATCAATTTCCAATTTACATTTCTCAAACAATATTTTGTTTTTCATGTTTACCTTTTCAATTAACAATTTTTTAGAATATCTATTGTAGGTTGTGTGGTGAAGTGTTACAGACTCTTCTTCAAATATTTGTGGTTCTCGAGTGACCAGAGCTTCAACAATTTCTTGGTTTTCCAACAATTTTTGTTTTGACCAACTAGGTTATTCGATAATTTCATCTACATCCATTGCTCAGGGACTTTCTTGATTTTCAGATATTTCTAGTCTTGTTTTCTAGGTCCCTCTTTTTATTTTAACAGAGGTATGTACACCATGAGATTTTTCAATATTATTCTTCGTTGGGTCCTTGTCAGCTCCATCATCTGAGTTTTCAATAGGTGTTTTCCTTGTTCCCAAACCATTGCTCCTTGGTTTTGTTTTTGTTGGGGTACTTCTTTGAGACATAGTAGGATAATTAGGGTTTTTATTTTTTACTTTTATGCCTTGTTGTCGATGGCACTCATTATTGATAGATAATTCTTGTATATCATTCAAATCTTCATTGACTGAGGTCTCGGGGATATTTAAATTGTCCCCTCCTCCTTCTTTCAACTGTTCAATCTTAGTGAAATAACAGGAATATCCCAGTAGGGACATATGTGCAGTAAATATATCATTTGGGTCAAAACCCTTAATGCACTTAGCTTCACTCATGCCCAATTGGTCAAACTGACCTACAAGTTCATCCAAATCGGATATATACTTTACAAAAACTTCTACGACTTTCCAAGGTAACGGGATGAATTGTTTTTTTTTTTTTTCTTATTAAAGAAATAAACCCAGTACTTGTGTTGTTTGGATACTTCTATAACAAATTTCTTGTCTAATATATAGAAAGGGAGCTAAAATGATTTCAATTGGAAATCAAATAACCTCATGATACCGAAATCCTCAGTAGTTTCAAAAAAAATTTTCCCTTAGAGAAAGGTGGCAACCTCAAGTGACAATCTTGGTGTGTTTGAGTTGAAGATTAATTTTTTAAATTCATAGATAAAATTGATGTGGACTGGGTAGAAAAAACATTGAGCCTTGTGCCTCCATAAGACTAGACCAGGAAAAAACTAGCTCCACCTTGAATTCGACACTTCTTTCCCTCGACAAGTCTTCAAAAACATGACAGTAATCTATTGAAAAAATAAAATAGGATGTCATGTAGAATTTTTGGTTCCTTTTCAAAACACCTAATTGAAATGAAGTTTCATTGGAAATAAGACGACCTTAATCAATAATGGCATCTTCATGTACAAAAAAGTGGGGAATATAGATGAAATATTTTCAGCATAGAGGTCATGGATTCGAAACCAATTATACAGGAAAATAATTAGTATAATTCCTTGTAGGGATACTTTAAGGAGATTACCTCAATCTTAGTAGCATTGGTATTATCTTTTGGGTCAATTAAATATTTTTCAAGGAGCTCTTCTCCTCCTCTGTGTTCCTTGAGGAATTCACTAACTTCTTCACCCTTGAATTGCATGGTGGGATTTGAGAGTTGTAGCATTGTTGTGAACACTGAAGGAGCCATGGAGATAGGCTAATTCCCTTGAACCTGAATTATTCTCTTTTCTAAATCAAATTGATATGCTCACCAAAGAACTAGCTCTTTGAAATCTGTCACCTCCAGAACACAACCAACCATAGCTATGCATGAGGTCCAGATCTCATTTGTTTTGTTCTCTACAGGAGGGAGGGACTTATACCACTTTTAAGCTTGTGACCACTGAAACTCATGGTATTCATGCTCGGGAGCATTTAGTGTATCTACACAATACAACTCTTTTCTCCTAATTGACATTATTTACACTGCTTTATATTCTTAACAATAGGTGGCGCTACTATTGATATAACATTTTACAACACAACATGTTAGCTCTTTATTTAATTTACCACATATTGTTAGCAATTTGGTTGTCATTGATGCCAACCTTGATAAATATGTGAAGTATCATTGATTGATTGTTTTGAGAAGCATTATCAATATTGGACATATTGTTATGAAAGTAACTTGAATCTCAAGCATTGTCAATATTGGACATAATGTCATGAAGGTGACTTGAATATTAGTAGAAAGATAATATTGACTAATATATTGTATGAGCTTGATACACTCATCCTATATTGTATAATATTGAGATTGTGTAATTAACATTCATGCACAAAAGGAGAAATTGTCCAGATAAAAAGGGTAAATGGATAATCCAATATGGATCCATACAAATCACAAATAAAGAAGTTAATAAGACATAATTCATTAAAAGTGATTCATAAAATCTTAGTTGAAGAAGAGTCCAGAGATGAGACATAATGTCAATGGTGGATGTTTGGTGAGGAAGCATTGACACCATCGAGTCACAAGTAAAGTCGATTCAAACAACAATAAGGTTGACTATCTGGAAGTCGATCGACTACAAGACGATTCAAAGACAAGTAGACTGACTACAAGCCTGAAGATTGATGAAAGTTGGAGAAGACAAGTCGATCAATTTCAAGACAAGTAAAGTTGACCAACTGAATGATGAAGTCGAAGGAAAATTGAGTCGGGAAATACAAGTTGGCCAAAGCAAGTCGAGACGAGCAAAGTCAAATTTCTCAAGTTGAATTTCTTCCAAGTCGAGTTGGTCCAAGAAAGAAGTAACCTAAAGGTTGAAGTCGAAGAAAACTTAAATACAAGTTGGACTGAGGCTGAAGCAAGATGGGTCGACTAGAATTGAAATACTCAAATCAAAATTTCTCCTAGTTGAGTCGATTAAAAAAATGTTTGTCAGTCGAATGAGGAAGCAAATACGAAAAAAGGGTGAGATCAAGTCAAATCTTTAGTGACTAGCAGCTGAGAGGGAACCGATTTTAATATAACCATCAAGTAAAATGTTTAAAAGTTGAATTTAAATAATCACCAACAAAGGAGATATGTGGAGGTCGATTTAGACATTCATGAAAAGGTAATATGTACTGAAGTCGATCTAGCATTCGACAATGAAAAGAAAATCTAGGTAAGTTTCCTTCAAAGAACCGCATGTACCTACCACCTTGTACACTTTCGAGGGAAATTTCTCACAATTTGGATAATTGGGCATGTTCTGCAAAAAATCCATGTCATAGAATTTTAAAATTCATTACCATCACTCCAGAATCTCCATACAAAAATAGTTGTCTAAATTGGTGTACAAAAATCAATTAATAAAAGTTACCATTTGTGTTAATTAAATGAAGGGGTGGAATGTTTCATTCCAAAAGGACACATTGTTTCAAAGTGGCACCCTTTGGAGGACTATATAAGTAAAGGAATATGAAGGGAATAATTTTTCTTGGTGGATATATATATATATATATATAT
>JASDQU010680583.1:11613-30113 GCA_032191745.1 Picea mariana
ATTAAAGGATTGATTTTATTTGTATTCATTCAAGTTAAATAAATAAAAGAATGATATTTTATCTACTTCATATAGTTTGTGTTATACATGTTTATGAATAATTAATTGAACTACATATCTTATTCAGTTAATTTAGTTAATCTATGAAAGTGTGAAAAGTAGTCAAAAGTTCCAGGCACTGATTCATCCCCCACCTCTCAGTGTCAGTGTGTATTTCAACACATATTTCCTTGATTATTAAACACCATAGCTCTTATTTCAAAGTTTCCAGCTTGCACGGTGAGATTTAGAATTTATTACAACACTTTACGAAATCTTCGCCACTTTAATATGACATTATGTTCACACAAGTGGAGGTTGACGTGGTGGGGAGAAATGGATGTGATTGGAAAGTGGTGATGTGATGTCATGGAATATGGAAAATGGTTAAGTACGGGAATGAAAAAAGAGGAATGTAGAGTGCAATATGGCGAATGTGGGATTGTGGGATGAAAAACACAAGATGAGGGAAATGAAAAAAGTGAAAGGGAATGACTCCCACATCTATAATGAGAAAATAGACTAAGTATGAAAAGAAATCATTACATGGATCGTGAAAGTGAGAGGGTCATTATGTAGAACGTGGGAATGTGGGTTGCGAGACACAAACATGAGGGAGAAAGGTAAGTGGAAGAGACACGTGTCCCACATCCGCATTTAATGAAATGACCAAGTATGAAAAAGGTAAAAGTGCAGTTTGGAGGACATAAAGATAGATAGGTCATTTTGAGTGTTGTGCGATTGTGGGACATAAGAAATGGGGAATTGCAGGATATGAACATGTTGGTCTCCTGCAACAAGACTCCCACATCACTTGAAAAATGACTAAGTGTTGGGATTCCAAAAGAAGAAAAATGACTAAGTAGAGATACACAGGCTTGCAGGTCTACATACATAGGAATTTTATAGTATCCTAATCCGCAACCAACATTCGAAAGGGAAAAACGACTAAGTAAAGAAAGTTCGGGAAGTAAAGAAAAACAAGGGGAAAATACTAAGGATGGGTGTATATGTACTAATGTTGATCAATTAATGTGTATCAACAATTTTGTGTGGGAAAAACACATCACAAACACCATCTCTACAAGAAACGGGAGGAAGACCAGTCACCATATGTTGATTACATAGTTGTTGCAATGAGTGATAGTTTAGATGACCAATTTTTTGATGTCAATGTTTGTTGAAGTCATCACTATGAGAAACAAAAACTGATGGAAAATATGATGACTCAAAGTTGTCAAACTTGTACAACCTGTTTATACCATTAATAATTCTAGTTTCTATGACATGCTTAGGATCTTTTAAATCCTTGATTACAACTTGGTGAGATGAAAATTCTATGGTTTTATCTTCACCTGAATGAATGATCTAATGCATTGGTAGAAGGTTGCAAGAAAGACTTGGAGCACATAATACATCATTGAAATGACGATTATCTACCTGAACTATTCCTGAACCTACAACACTAAGGGATCTATCATCACCAAAAAATATTTATTTGGTGTTACATTCATTTAGAGTAAAAAATGGCTTTATCTTTAGCCATATGATCAGATGCTCCAACATCAATAAGCCACTCATCATAAGAATAAGTAGAAGTTGCATTGAAGGATAAACAAAAGAAGAAAGTGCATGTCCATGAGAAGGAGAAGAATCAATACTAATGTTGTGCTTCTTCATTGTTGCTTCTAAGGATTCCATCATTTTAAAACATTTAGACTCCACATGACCATCTTTCCCGCAAAAGTTGCAATTCCTGTCATTCTTCTCACTTTTGGATTTTGATCCTTTGTCACCATTAGGAGTAGAAGCTAGATGAGAGGGTTTGGGACCCTTGTTTCACTTTTTTTGTGGTGAGGATGTTGCTTCTTGGTATTCTTGGATTTATCTTTCTGTTGGGTCACTAAGTCTTTGTTGGATGTATCTACAGTGCTGATCAATACAAGTTGTACATGCTTATCTTGCTCTCGAATCAAGGCATCAAAAAAAGACTAAAGAGAGTGTTCTTTATAAGCACTCCCTAGAGATTCTCTAGTGGCATAAAAGGTACATACAAAGATAGAATATGGACTACCAAGCTTAGCAAGAATAAATTATATGCATCGATCTTGCTTCATATCTATTTTGCAGTCTATGCATAAAAGTCTAAGTGTTTTGAACTTAGATAAATAATCTTCAATGCAAGAAAAACCATTGGGACTTAAAGTCATTAACTAATTTTCTAACCAGTGTGCTCGAATAATATTGTGTTTACCAAACACAACTTGAATATTTTCCAAAGCTTCATTGGGGACATTAATTCCTTGAAGGTGAAACCTTAAATTAGGAGTGATGGAAATTTTGATTAGTCCATGTGCTTCATCATTCTTATTATCCCATTTGACTTTATTTTCATCATTAATGGGTTCTTTTTATTTTCTCAAGGTAATCTGGTACACTCCTTTACTTCTTAGTACATCCTCCATATGATATTTCCATGAAAATTAGTTGGTACTAGTAAGGAAAAGATCATTGGGAGGAGCCATATTAAAATATGTGGAGAATATGTATTTAAAATCTAACACTGATGGTCTAGATGGAAATCTCTTGAGAAAATAGGTTGTTTAAAAAAAACGGCACTAAAAATGGACTTCAAATGTGAAAGTTATTCTCTTTTGAAAAAAGACATAAATGGTAACCAAAGAGCCATGTGGCAAGTAGAAGTTGGTACACGTGGTGATTCTCTTCCTTATCTAACTTTGCCTATAAGCTCACTTTTAAATAAGTCACTTATGAAGTGACCCACTTTTATAGAATAAGTGGGAATCACTTTTACAATGAAGTTACTTTGTAAACTAAAGTTACATGCAAAAAATGGTAACTAAAAAGAATCTTAAAGCTACTTATAGTGATCCACTTTTATAAATAATGTAAAATTCACTTTACAATGAATGCATGAACTTTTTAAAAAAAGTAACAAAAAAAAGACTTGAACTCAAGAACACATTATAATCTTAAGAAGGAGGGTGTTGTTGTTGTTGAAGATAGCCTTGGAGTGCATGCTAAAAAAAACTTCTTTTCATGTGTTCAAATGCACAAAAAATTTCGCTTCTAGGCAACAACAAGGGGTTAGATCTCGGTTAGCTTACCCAAAAGATCAAGTTTTATCTCTATTTCTGATTTACTGAGATCACATAGAGAACACGACAAAGAGCATACATAGACAATTACAAACTTCCAACTATGCTTCCAATTTGTTGAGATCACATAGAGCACGGGGAAAAGAGCATACAAAGAAAGGAAAGAGCAGTGACTTGGAAACAAAAATAGAAGACTGAAATATTATCTCTGCAAAAATAATAATTTAAAAGGGCGTATTCAAGATTTATACCTCTAGATTTGACTGAAATGGCCACATCTTGGGAAAACATAAATCTTTTTAAGTGAAAAGAAAATCATTTCTAACTTAAATGAGCACTTCAGACATAATAGAATAGTCTTCTTAGCCCAAAAATGTACAAAAATAATGTAAACCTGAGATGCAACAACATGGCTTCAATATCTCGATCTACAATGGAAGCGAGTCTTCAAATGGGCTCTGATACCATGTTCAACAACACAAGGTATTCCAACAGAGGACGAACACCTTCAATAATCACTCACACAACCAGATTAGAGATAACACACCAATGTTTTTATGTGGTAAAACCCCAATGGGGAAACATCCACAACCTCATCCAATGAGACCACTTGAAGCAATTTATTAATGTAAAAGAAAAAATATTACATAGATTTTGTCACAATCAATCATAAAAAAATGACCTTCCATTCTCTTTAAATAGAGATCATGGACCAATCGGGTGTTAAGACACATATCAATGTAGTTGTTAAGATCGAGGAGAATATGAATCGTTAGATCACTCTATGTCAGGAAAATATCATGATTGTCAGATTACAAATGCATATTAAAGAAATTCACTTTAGCCTAATGACATATTAGACCAAGTTGATCTTAACTAATTTCTAAGAGTCTAAATATCATAACATGTTTAATCGAAACATGGGAGGGATTTTTTTGGAGGAAGAGAAGAAACAATTAAAATATCTCAAGAAGAAAAAGAGGAGGTTTTTGGCATGGGAATAAGCAAAGAAGAGAATGAAAAGTAGGGTAATATGGTTAGGAGAGGGGAATGAGAACACTAAGTTCTTTCAAAACTATGTTGAACATAGGAAAATGATCAATACTGTATATGGGAGATGTAGAGTGAGAATAAGAAAAAAGATAATGAAAAGTAGGGTAACATGGTTAGTGATGAGGATAAGAAAACCCAATTATTTTAGAACTATGATGAATATAGGAAAATTATCAGTACTATATGGGAGATGAGGAAAGGGAATGGATAAAAAGTTAGAAAGTTCAATGATATATTATAACTTGGTATAACTCATTTTAAAAAGTATATCAAAATCCCTCAAGGAAAAACATAAAAAAAAACATTAAAATGACTTCATTCTTTCCTAGGTTCTTTGATCAATATCATAATGGAGAATGTTTGTAGAACTAAGTAAGGAGGAAATAAAATAAATTTTGTTTAGAGGTAAAAAAAATTTGTATCCATATGGATGGAGAATGGAATTTCACCTTTAGTTTTTATGAAATGATGAAAGAGGATTGACCAAGGGTAATGGAGAAATAAAGAAACTTTGGGAAAGTCCTTAAATATATTACCTCTAATTTTATAGCTCTTATCACACAAAAGAACAATCCAAAAGTAATTGAGGTTTATAGTCCTATATCCTTATGTAACTTAATATATAATTTAATTGCAAAAATAATTACCAATAGATTTAAGAAGGTATTCTCATAATCGATTTCACAAGAAAATTTTGGCTTATTACATAGCAAGCAAATCCATGATGGAGTGGAAGTGGCTTAGGAAAGTCCACATTCCATAAAAAAACAAAATGATGCTAGTTATGGTTCTCAAATGAGACCCATCTCAGGCTTAAAAAAACAAAATGATGCTAGTTATGGTTCTCAAATGAGACCCATCTCATGCTTATGAAAAAGTAAGTTGTATTTATCTAAGAATAATATAATCTATATAGGAATGAATCTTTAGATGGTTATCTGGATAATGAAATGTTTGTCTTCCATTTCTTTTTCTCTTCATATAAATGGATCGGATTACAAATTCATTACCCCTAGAAGAAGCTTAAGGTAGGGCTATTCTATGTCTTCCTTTGTTTTATTTTTGGTAGATGAGGAAATAAGTAGAGTAGTTAAATAGTTTAAAAGGGAAGAACATATAAGTGTAATTAAAATAGGAAGATATTGAACTTTGTAACATTTACTATTTGTAGATGATGTAATATTATTTAGTCTAGGTTGTGAGGGAAGCATATAAATATAAGGATATTTTAGATTTTATATTATAAGGAAGAATGGATGGAAGTAAATTTTCACAAATCAATAGTTCTATTCAATGGGATAGAAGCAAAACAAGAGAGAAGAATCCTTTGAATCCTCCCCTTTACTATAGTTTTTTTTGATGATGTAGTTAAGCATTTGGGTTTTAGGTTAAAACTTAATGATTACAAGTATAAATATTGGAACTAGTTATATGAGAAAATAGAAAAATGAGTCTCTAATTGGTACTTTAGGTGGCTTTCAATAGACAAAAGGATGACTATGGTAAAATCAATCCTAGAAGAAAATCTTGTTTATTGGAATTTTCTAGCTTACATTCCAAAAGAAATGGTTGAAAAATTAGCTTCTTATGTATTGGAAAAAGAGAAAGGGAAGACATCCCATTGGTAAAATGGAATAAGATAGCAAAGCCAAATGAAATAGGGGTCAAGGCCTAAATCATGTCTAGCACTTTGGTCAAGACCTGACATCTTAAATCCTTTGGAGACTTATAAAATTCGATGGATTATGGAAACAAGTGATGTTGCAAAAGTATATTGAGCCTCTTTTTCATGAGGAATGAATTAGAATTCCAGTTGAATATGTTGTAGGAACATCCATATATTGGAAATATCTTGTGAAATCATTTCTTTTCATCGAGAGATGGTTGGCATGGAGGGTTGGAAATGGTTCCAAGATGAGATTAGGAGTTGAACCAGGGGTGGTTTGTGCTAGACACTATAAATTGATGAAAGAATATCATTATTTGGAAAAGGTGGCAGATCTAGAGAGTACTACAATCTATAATCTTGGTTGGAAAGGAGTAATTCAGTTAGGGTTCCATAAAGAGGAAAAATAATTTTGGTCTCTTTTCATTCAAAGAAACGTTACAATAGAGTTTTATAAGAATCAAGGAAGAATATGATGAATTAGTTTGCCCCAAAAATAGTTCTTCTGAGAGATATACTACTTCACTAGGTTACAAGGCTAATTTTGTGGAAGAGGGAGGAAGTGATCATAAATTTTGGTGGAGGGATATTTGAAAGTTAAAGGCTCCCCTAAAGACAAGGATGTTTTTATGGCTAGCATTGGATAACAAAATCTTGACTTGGGAAAATTGCAAAAAAAGAACATGGCATGGTTCTTGTAGATGTGTTCCATGAAAAAATGATGATGAGACAACAAATCAATTTCTAATAGATTGGTGTTTTACTAAAATGGTATGGAAATAAGTTTTTAAGTTAAAAGGTGGAAAATATAAGTGGTAAGGTAGCAATGTAGAAATATATTTGGATTTTTAGTTTAGGGAAAAATTAGTGAAAAAATAAAAGGCTCTATCATGTATAGTATTATGGGTTATATGGTTAGAAAGGAATGAGATAATATTCCTAAATAAGGAAATCATGTTCCTAAGTAAGGACATATTTTCTATACAGGCATCCTTCAAGATTAGAGATGATTTTGAAGAGGTGTGGAACCTAAGGAAGCAAAAATCCTTGAGGATGGTTGCAATTCCATATATAGATAAAACTACTACATGGGGTTACTTTGATGACACTATTCAAGGGTCCTTAGGATAGGGGGACATGAGGAGTGCTTTATCTGAAGGAAGACCTTACTATTAGTGTCAAAGAAGATTTAGTTGAAGGAGAAAATAACTCGGAAAAATTGAATTCCCTCTAGATGTTGATGAGACTTACAACTGAAAAAGAGGGGATAAGCTTCAAATTTTAGGTGATTCAAAGCTAGTTATAGATTGGATCAATGAAAATAAACAAATTGAAAAGTATGACACTCTCCCCAATCATGGAAAAAATCAAAGAGTTAAAAGAAACTTTCTCTAAAATCTCTTTTCATCATATTTATAGAGAATTAAATGTTAGAGCTGTCAAACTTTCTAAACAAACTCCCCCTCTCTCTCTCTCCATATAGGGGTTTTTAGGTTAGAAGAGGAGAAGGGGACAAATATATATCCATCACTATATGCATGTATGCTTAGACCCTCTATTATGAGGATGGTAGATTCAAATGGTGGTTGAAAAATGTGTTGTTCTCTTAATATCTAAGGATCAATTGAAGCTTGTTATATGTTTGATAGTTAGAGCCTCAATGACATCTTTATTTCTGGACAAATTTAATATAAATATTGTTAGGATTTTTCTCTAGTGTAATTTATACTATTTGTTTCTACTCACTATGAGCAATAGCTAAGTGCATAAAAGCACATACCTTTGTCTATTTTGATTTGTACTTGAAACAATAAATATATAATTTTTTTTTCTAAGAAAAAAAAAGGATTAACACTCAAGATTCTCAAATTTCACTTAAAGGAGTTTGTTATTTGAGAAAGGTTATCGTGAAAACATAAATAAATGGATAATTAAAATAAAAAATAATCAATAATCCTAAGGGGAAGATTGTATAAACATGAAACATGTAAATATCACAATATTAAAGTTAAGACATATGGTTCTCGGTAATAATCATTTTTAGAATGACTTAAAGAAAAGCTTTTAAATGAAACATTAACTTAATAAATGTAGATATAAGCATTGTTAGAGTGACAAGAAAGAAAAACTTTTAAATGAAACATTAACTTAATAAATATATATATAAATTGTAATGTGAATAAATGCAGAGATAGAATGACTTAAAGAAAAGCTTTTAAATGAAACATTAATAAATATATATATAAATTGTAATGTGAATAAATGCAGAGATAGAATGACTTAAAGAAAAGCTTTTAAATGAAACATTGACTTAATAAATGTAGATATAAGCATGGTTAGAATGATTTAAGAAAGAAAAACTTTTAAATGAAACATTAACTTAATAAATATAGATATAGATTGTAATGTGAATAAATGTAGAGGTAGATTGGAAAATGAGAAATGGATAAGAAAATGGTTAAAATTACTCTTAGAACTCTGGACAAATCAAAGTCATGAAATCTTTAACTTCAATCTTAGATGCATGTTTGAAGGGAATAAATGTGAACCTTAATTTATGAAAGTAATATTATGTATGCATAGAGTAAATTAACTTATATTTAATTAATTATTATTTATGAGAAAAGTTTCAATTAAAATTGTGAAAATAATAATAATAATAATAATTTAATGAATGCTAGAGTATGAAACAATGAATTAAATTGAATTGATGAAAACATCCTAAAGTTCCATCTATGAAATGTTTCCATAATATCCAATTTCTTGCCTTGCATAAAACCAAAAACTTACAAGCTTGATTTCCAGATCCAATAATGAAATTGAGAGGGAAAATTTATACAATATAGATAACAAACGTAAAGAAGAAACTATGGACCATCACAAGATAAGAAACAATTATCAAATGAAGCTGGGCATAATAACATAAGGGTGGAATTTACAATGGATGTAAATGTTGAGACTCGGCGTTGAGATCTTCTTTATCTTTTGACAGATTTGATAGATTTGATTTTTCAATGATATTAGTGGATCTCAAGCTTGAGTAAAATTGCTTGATAAATGCATGATTGAAATTTGTGAATGTCCTAAGAAGACACATGATCACAATGATGTCTCACCTATAATGTTAAGTTTATAGTGGTGCGTTTTGTGATTGGTTGATTTGAGACAATGATTGTTGTTAATTATTGCAAATGATTTACTTGATTATGGATTGAAGGGTGATGTTGGGTGTATTAAACACATAAAAATGAATTTTTCCTATTTTGATGAATGAGTAATGTGGGATGTTAAGTAGTACCTAATTTGTTTTCTTAGTACTTAATTAGTATTTAATTGATGAAAACTTTTGAAGAGTCGATAATTTTTTAATGATAATGAAATTTATATTAGGTGCCTATTTGATTTTTTTGAACAAAATTGGTATTAGAATGATTAAGGGATAAAACTTGGGTGTTTTGATACACGTTCCTCATTATGCTGAGATGATATTGAGGTCTCATTTATGAGATGAATGTACATGAACACTTTTATGAGATGACATTTTCCTAATGTATGGGTTAATGGATGATATTTATGAGATGAATGCACATGAGCACCTTTATGAGATGACATTTTCCTAATGTACGGGTTAATGGATGATGATTGAATTATGTTAAATGGATACCAACATGATGTTGTTTAGTTCCATGATGTTTTAATAGTTGTGTTTAGATATGTAACCATTTTATGTTGGTATGGTGTTTGGTGATGCTTATAGATATTGAATTAATAATGGAGCTTGAGTATTGTGATGGAAGGGTGTCACTCTACTACTTGGGTTTGATTAATGATTGACATATGAACTATTAGTTGGATATTATTTTGAGTGGAAAGACTTGATGGAATGATATATTATAATTTGATAATATTTAAGAAATGATTTCACTTGATAGATGTATGAAGTGACATTTAATATTATGTTTGCATTGATAAACTTGTAACATAGAAAATACTTGGTTGTTATTGGAATTTATAAATCCTTACAAGGTGTTAGGAATGCTTGAGGATGACATTAGTTTATGGGAATGGATCTAATAACTTATATACAATCTTATGGATTTCTTCGACTTATGCAAAGACATTTCATATCTAGTGTGGCTAGAGAATACACAAGTTTTATGCATTGAGATTCCCTTTTTGCTTATCTTGATTATAACTTTGAGAAAAAAATTCTTGAAGGGTTGGAATATGTAATTCCATACATCTTGTGCAATTGATTAAATATGAATTAGATGTTGATGACATCCCTAAGTTAAGTTAATTTCTTTTGAATCAGATTTAACTACTCAATTGATCGACTAATCAACCTTCTAATCGACCTTCGACTATCTTTAGAGTGACACTGGTTGACTTCATAAAAATTAGAATTACAAAGATCATGCTTTTCTAATGGCCCCAATTAGCACAAATACCAGGATATTAAAGAGGTGAAATTATATCTATACACCCCTATAATTGAAATTTTCTAAATCCTAAGCATATTTGAAAGTTTCATATACTTATATTCTATCAATGACTTTAAAATGATATAAACCATTTGATAATCCATCTTGCAATAAATAAGAGACACAAATTTCTCAATACCAACTGTCTTAAATAATGGGCATGAAGATACACATGCTTCATTTTACTATGATCAACAGGGTTATCAACTACTTGTAATACACTTTGATTGTCACAATATACTATAGACAACTCCTCAAAAGGAAAACCCAACTCACCCATTAGGTTGTGAATTCACACCACCTATGTGCCAACATTAATTACACCTCTATATTTAGCCTCTATGGTCAATAAAAAAATATCATTCTACTTCTTATAACACCATACTATGGGTCTAGATCCAACATGAAACACATAGCATGAATTCGACTTGTTGTCATCATTGTCACCTACCTAATAAAAGTCAGTATAACTAACCAACTCGTTCATATTTTTGTTGCAATATTTTATACCAAGCTGATATGTACCCTTGATATAATGAGAAATCCTCTTTGCAGCCTTAAAATGGTTCTCTCACACATCATGCATGAATGTGGATACCACACTAACATCAAAAACAATATTATATTGATTGCAAGTCAAATAATTTAGACTACTAATAAGTTGCATGTCGAGAGTAGCATTTTTTTTGGAGAACCACACTCCTTAGTTATCTTCACTCCCAACTAATGTGGAGTATCACAAGCCTTACAAACATCCATTTTAAATCATCTCAATAGATCCAATGCACGCTTGGGTTGAGAAATAAATATACCATCATCCATTTACAAGACTTTGATGCCCCAAAAGAAATGCAACATATCGAGGTTGGTTATTTCAAAATTATATGTCGCCTTCTTATTCAAAACCAAAATAAATTTTAAAATACCGCCAATAATGACCAAATCATCAATATATAGTGTAAATATCAAAATATCATCATTTACATGTAAGACATAAACACTATGATTTGATTTACAACATTTGAAACCATGATTGAGAAAGAAATTATCAATCTTCTCATACCATGCCCCAGGGCCTTATTTCAAATAATACAAGAATTTTTTTAGTTGACACACAAGAATACAATCCTTCTCAAATCCTAGATCTTGCTCCATGTAAATCTCCTCACTGATATCACCATGTAACAAATAAATACTAACATCCATCTGATGCACCTCCCATCCAAAACTAACAATAGCCGAAAGAACAAGTCAAACAAAAAAATCATCTTTGCAAATAGGGAAAAGGTCTTAGGGTAGTTGATTCCTTCATGTTGAGAAAACCCTTTGGCTACCTTATGAACCGTGTGTTTGTCAAAAAACACCTATCGATGTAAATTTAATCTTTTATATCTATTGAAATTTAACCACATTCTGTCCTTGCCATAGAGGAACCAATTCCCAAGTTTTATTTTTCATTAAGGAATTGCTCTATTCAATTGTAATATTCTCCTGTTCAATTTAACCATGTGCACCTATATATGTATTAGGATAACATGCTTCTCGAACACATGTCATCAAAGCAACACTGTCACAATTATTTTTGTCCTCTAGTCTTCCTAGAGTCATTTAGATTACTTGCATCAACACTTGCATCAACACCAACAACTTCAATTGTCTTAATCACTCACCGAGGAAGATTAATATCCCTTGTAGAGAGAATTATTGCAAAAAAATCACAATGAGAAGCCATAGTTGAATAGTTAGGTATTTCATTTCTTGTAATCAAATTTGATGAAGAGGGTCGATTGCAAGTTGGTTCAATTACTCAAGTTGATTGTCTAGCCGACATGTTAGATGATGTGGTATATAGATCAGTGGATTCATAGTTCCTCACAATTTCAAATGGATCACTATTTAAGATGCTAGAAATGAAGTTTAACAAGATGGTACTTGAATTCTTCTCATCAAATATGAGATCCATCTTGCAAATAACTTCTTATTTGACTAGATCAAACAACCTATAGTATTTTGACTCATTAGAACAATCCATGATAATGCAATTGTGACTCTTTGCATCCAAATTATTTTTCTTATCATATAAATTATGAGCCCACACTATACATCCAATAATTATAAGATGTTCGACATAGGGTTTTATTTCACTCCATTTCTTAAGAGGAGTCATATCTCACAGAAACTTGGTCAGAATCATGTTCAAAAGATAATATGAGCAATAAACTAGCCTCTTCGCAAAATTTTGTTGGCATACCTTTGGCCTAAAGAAAACATCTTTCCAATTCAACCAAATTTCTATTCTTTCTTTCGAAAACACTATTCCATTGAGGCATGTAAGGTATAACTCTATGCCAAGAGATACCATTCTATCGAAAATAAGCCTCAAATTCCTTGCTAGCATATTCCCCCTGTTGTGAGATATTAGAAATTTTAGAGGTTGAACACATTGATTTTAAGCCAATACCATAAATTCCTTGAACTTTTAAGAGGCATTGTCCATATTATTTAAGAAATATACCCAAGTATACCTAGATAAATCATTAGTCAATATCAAAACATACCTTGCACTAGCTTATTATTCTTGGTTCATTGTACAAAAGTCACTATGGATAAGTTCTTGTTGAGTTTTTCCTTTCTCAAATTAATCCCGATGATATTTTCAAAGCACACACCCTTCATAGACACAATTAGGAGGCACTAACCTAGGGAGTCCATTAACCATATTAAAATTGACTATATACTTTGAAAATTCATATGTCTAAGTATCTCATGCCAAATTCTTCTCCAATTGTTGAGTGTAGTCAGTCTTGGATCCTACATGGAGAAATCATAGAAGTTATATAAACTAGATTTAGGGTCAATAGCACCCTCAACAACAATAACAAAGTCATTGTGAATATCATTCACATTTAAAAACCTATGAAACCAGGATTCAACCTTCTTTCCAATCTAGGTTAGTTGTCATACAAACAACAAATCGACACTCAAACTTGGTACATAATACACATTAGTGATCACACCATTCCAACATTCAATTATACACCACAATCAACAATAGTAAGGGCATAATCATATGCAACAAATATACTTTCTTATGTAGACTTATTTAATGAATAAAAGAGAGAAACATCCTTAGCCATATGAAGGTAACAACCATAATTGACTATCCACTCACATTTATAAGTGTGAGTGTATAATGCTTGAGGAGTAATAATAGAAAAAAGTATAGTTATCTAAGCTTACCTCCTGAAAGACAATGTTGTAGGTTGGTTGGTTGATTAATTGACACCTTACCTTCAATATTTTTTATATTTTCCCTCTAGATCATTGGTCTTGATCTTCTAGCAAGTATTCTTGACATGCCTCACCGTTCCACAAAAATAAATCAAAACTATGAATAAACTATGTTTTCGTCTTCACTCATCTACTCTTGGATGTCCCTCTCTATATGAATTCCTTTATTAATAATCTCTAGAATAAGTATTCCTATTTACATCATCATCCTGAGGTAGTGGAATCTATTTCATCCTTCATGATGTCCTCAAATTTATACTTAAGTGGGTCTAACCCATTGACAAGAAAGTAGAAATTGGTTGGTCAAACATCCTTGATTGTTTTAGCAAGTACAATTCAAATGGAAAGAACATCCCAAGCTTCTAAACACCCCAAAAGGCATTATACTCCTCCATATTTATTGTTTCTTTGAACTTGTAAACTCTAAAACATGAAATCTTCTTCAACTAATGGCAAACAAATCTTTAGAAGATTTATTGTGTGCTTAATGACATGTTTTAGTGGAAACTATTCTAATAGTAATTTCTGTTAGGATCATCCATGAGCATCTTCATTTGGAAACAAAATAATATACATGACAACCTAGCATGTTGATTAGAATACCCTATGCATTCCTGGATTTATATTCTTCCAATCTCCATTATGATAAGGCAATTATTTCAAGCACCAATTTGCCAACCTTTTTATTGATGTAGGAACTATAGATAAAGGTAGGTATTTAGCATGAGATAAATAACTAGCTACATAAGCAACATCAATCATCCTTGTATTTGATGGGAGAGTTTATAATAGTCCCATGGAAAGCAACCCTCATGAGAACAAGCTTTCATATGCTCTAAAGTTAATTCCATTAACACACCCATCTTATCTGCAACCTCGCCTAGACTAGACTCTACTAGTAATTGTGGTAAGTATTCTTCTACCAATTATCTTTCCAACAATACTACTCTTCACTCTAAGCATGTTCTCAATATAAAATCATTCCAATGTTAATGAATTAATTTATGTGGCATTCTTTGAAGAATCATTGGTTATAGTCTTAATGTAGTAGTGGGCACAAGTTCTGCAATTTGTTGTATTGGCAAATGCACACTGTCTAGAATTTCATTTTTCCTTGCTAGGGTTTTTTTTTTGGAAGAGTTGATATACAACTATCCTGTCGAAAATTAACTTCCTAGCTAGGGAATCCATAAGTAGTGGTAATGCACATGAAGCCAACATGAAATTCTTGACAATCATGTCTAAGAACCTATCTACAAACCTTCCTTTTGATGTCGCCAAATTGATGATAAATTCTATCGACCCATATGCTTCATCCAAAATATAATTCCAAAGTCTCATACCAAGAACACAACTAAGAAAAGAACCATGATGATTCTCCTCTGATATGACTTGTTTGTCTTTTGAATTAATGATAGCATTCCATTTGGCAGGTTTTGGCTATAAGATTTTGAGTTTCTTTAGCAATTACTCAACTTCTCCAATGAACACAACAACAACTTCTACTTGTTTTGAGGTTCTCGAGGCTATGATAGGATCCCACTTACTCTCTTAATGTTACCTCAACTTCAATGCTTTAGAGATAAATAAATTGCCACTCACAAATTCCCTTGTTTTGTATCATGACATGAACAATTCAAATCATAATATGGCTATTGATGCTTATGCAAAAAAATGATTGCAAGATTCGTTGCATCACCTCATAGCTATCACATTGTCATCTATCATTTCACTTCTTGGTAGTTTTTGAAATAAAACTTGCCACTTATCACTTCATCATTTAATTGAAACCTTTGGTCCTTGAAATGTGATGAGACTATTGAGAAAATAGCAACCTCCCTACAACCAAACAATTTGGGCACCCCTTAGTCAACATATACAGGTAAGTAGATTGGCTTAGAAATGTTGGGCAAGGAAATGATAAAGTGGTCAAAGGAATTTGATGATTTGGGGATAATAATAGACAACAATTTACCAATGTGTGCTTAAAAAAAAGAAATGATTTGACTAAATTGCTAAGAAAAGAGGCATATATACTTGAGCTATCTAATAAAATCAATATGAAGAGATGATAGTTTTTTTAACAAGATGGATTGTCCAAAGGTGTTCTTTTGTTGATTTCTAGTTTTGGATTTTCATCTTGCACTAAATTGTATTTTCATGTGATAGCTTGATGTTGGGATATTATGTGATATCCTAGTTGACAAATCTTGTTGGATGTGAATTTTGCAGTAATTTGTTTTAACTACAACTCTAATCTTTTATTATCTAAAATTTGAATTACATTGTTCCAATTAAAAGAAAACTAATTTTGGATTTTGATAGATAATCCATATAAGAGCTCTTGTGACCTCCTTAAATACAAAAGTTTCTTTGGATTATCCCCGGGGAAAATCCTGAGGAGCCCACTGCTTCATTCAAATATTCCCTACAACACAACAAGTTGCCTTCATATAGTTAGAACCATCCAAATCATGTTAGCTCATAGACCACACATTTAGATTTATAAACTTTTAAGTAACCTAAGTGTTCATCTCATTTCCCCATAATCAAGTCAAAACATATCAATTTGAAAGTAATCATATATACTTGAAATCATTAATATTAATAAATTGGGAATGTCCTAAGTATGCATAAGGGTATGTTAAGTAGTTATAAAAGGAAGATGAATTATAACTAGAGTGAGAAAAAAAGGTAATTTTGGGTTTCATCGCGAGGGAATTGCAAAAGTGATTCACTGTGAATTCCAAGAGATAGAGGTGGTGTTGATAGACATTGTTATAGCATTGATGCACAAGTGAGCATAGCTCAACATATGGACTAAATGTATAATGAATTTTATTATAATGTTTGATAGACTGATCTATTATATCATCTTTATATAAATGAAATTTTAACTAACTCCCATAAAATGAGGAAGAATTAGTTCATTTTCATCACCTTAGGTACACCTTAGATCGTGATTTCATGCCTTGACATGTGCATGAGTCAACTGAGTCAAGACCACCTTTAGTCAGAAAGACCAACCAGTCAACCACTTGGCTGACCTCCTAGTTGACCTCTTAACTGAACTTTGATTGTCTTCATAGTGACAATGACTGACTTCATAAACCTAAAAATTGAGATGATTAGTCATTCTAACAACTCCTATGTTTATTATGGGCTTATACATAGACACGGAAATACATAAATATTAGTTGTTTCTTAATAAATATGTGTATGTTATGTGTTAATGACATAATGTGATGATGACATATATAGATTTGTTTCCCAAGCAAAAACTATCGAGATCCGCCCTTCTTTCTTGGAATATCCAATTGGAGGGAGACTCAATAACCAACCACAATAGGTAACCCCAAGGGATTTGAGTGAGTTCAACTAGGTTATGGGTGAATGTTTTGGAGTTATGAATTCATATTTCACTTATGATAACATAGTCACAAAATTATTTCTGAACAAATTGTGATGTTTAGCACATGTACAACCTAAATTGTGGCCCTATGGACAGTTATGCATATGATGACCAGATGAATATATATGTTATGGATAGTTTACATTCTTGATTACAATATGTGGTTATGTTAGTTATGTTATGATTATGATAGATTATTGTGTACATGTGATGATTGGTTGTTACGACGATATGATATGAGTGAGAGCCTGACATGACAATCACTCCCTAGGCTTGAATGCCCAATATTGTAGTAGATCTTGTGGGAGCCAATACTCATGAAGAATATCACTAACACCATAATATGTGTAGAGGACAAGATATGACACAATCGCTAGTTCTATACCAGTTACTTTAAACTCAATTTATCTAGAGTCACTTAGATTGCCAATGCCTTGAACCTTTGGTCTTTTCAAGATGCCTAGAGCCTTATATATTTTCTAGATGACAAGGGCCACAAGACAACTTGATTTGCCAAAATTCAGGGAGAAGGCCAGAGTTTTACTCACACTCTTTTAGAGTTGTGATGATGACTTTCAATGCTTGTTGCATTCTCTAGTAGGGTGAGTTGTTGTGTCCACCCCATGTTGATTGATATATGACTAGTTTCAATAAAGGGACCCATGCAATGGAAGGAAAAAATATCGGAGCCAATGAAAGTGGTTATCTGGTGGTTGAGAATGGATGAAGTGTGTTTGATGAAATGTGTATGCTAATTACATGGTTTCTTATTTCTTTTACTATGTTTGCACATGAAATTGTATGTATTAAATGAAAGAGCATGTAGCATCATATGGATGTTTATTGTTTTCATATTAATCCCTATGCAAGATCTATTGTTTTCATATTGATCCCTATGCAAGACCTACACCTAATAGATACACATGTACTCCCACACCTACACACTATTTCTAGCCTCTTAATAGGTGCATTTTGGGTGACAATGGTTGAATTAAGTAATATACAAGGTGCATTTTGTAAATAATATACAAAAGAATATAAAGAAAACAAAATAAAACAATAGTATATTAGGAAAGTTTAATTAATATAATTAGGATTAGTATTTATGTGCTCATGTGAGATCACCACTTGGCACACCACTACCACATGCAACTAAATTATTATCTTAATATGGCTTTATATGACACAATCACTAGTTCTATACTAGTTGCTTTCAACTAAATTGATGTAGAGTCACTTAGATTGTCAATGCCTTAAACCTTTGGTCTTTTCAAGATGCCTAAATCCTTAGATATTCTCTAGATGACAAGGGCCATGAGACAACTTGATTTTCCAAAAGTCCGAGAAAAGGCTAGAGATTTACTCACACTCTTTTAGGCTTGTGATGATGACTTATGATGCTTGTTGCATTATATAGTGGGATGAGTTGTTATGTC
>JASDQU010680583.1:34023-47214 GCA_032191745.1 Picea mariana
TCTAGTTCATACAAAACTAGTAACATTGCCATCTCACACAAAATATGGCATCTAGTTCATACAAAACTAGTAACTCACCAACTCACACAAAATTTGGCATCTATTTCATACAGAACTAGTAACTCGCCAACTCAAATAGAATATGACATCTATTTCATACAAAACTAGTAACTCGCCACCTCACACAAAATTTGGCATCTAGTTCACACAGAACTAGTAACTCACCAACTCACACTGAATCTGGCATCTAGTTCATACATAATTAGTAACTCGCCAGCTCACACAAAATATGGCATCTAGTTCATACAAAACTAGTAAATCACCAACTCACACAGAATTTGGCATCTAGTTCATACAGAACTAGTAACCTCTGGTTGGCATACAAGGTGACCAATCCACAGTGAATAGGCATCTAATCACAAGGATTAGGCGATGTATTGCACACACACTACCCATATAGCCATAGGATAGGAAACACCTCCAACCACATAGGTTGGTCCTCTAGCTTGAAAAGCTGGGAAACTCTCTAGCCCCGAAGGCTCGACATCTGCTAACCTTGTGCGAGGTCATGCTGACTAGGGCCACAATTAATAATGTGCCTGTGAATGACTACCCGCTACTACTGCCACATGATGATTTTGTTTCCCTGGAATCACATCTGTAACTCATCACTCCCTCTTACTAGGGAAGTCCTTCTGGACCACACCAAGCTTGTCCCTGAAGTACATAAAATTCACTCTCAACAAAGGCTTGGTCAACACGTCTGTTATATGCTCATCTGTAGTGACATACTGGAGCTTAATTTCTCCCTTCTACACCATATCTATGATATAATGGTACCTAATCTCGATATGCTTGGACTTGTCATGAAACATCGAGTTCTCTAACAACTTCACACAACTCGGGTTGTCACACCAAATACAAGTCGCCTCTAACTCGAGATCAAACAATCCTGCAAGCAGCTTCCGAAGCCACATTGCTTCGCTGCTAATTGAACATGTTGCTATATACTCTTCCTCGGTCGTGCTGAGCACCACACTAGTCTTCTTCCTAAAACCATGAGATCATAGTTGATCCCAAAATTAAGTAACATCTAGATGTACTCTTTTGGTCTACAACACTACCGACCCAATCTAAATAAGTAAAATCTTGTAGGATTATCTCACGATCTGAAACATACCTGAGTCCATAGTCAATTGTACCTTTTAGGCACCTCAACACATGTTTTTCTGCAATCTAGTGAGCACCTCTAAGTTCGACCATAAACTGGCTCAATGTGTTCACTGCAAAACATATATCTGGCCTTATGTTCGTTAAGTACATCAATGAACGAATCATGTATCTGTATATGGTGGCATCCACTGTCTCTAAATATGTATCACTCAATAACTTTAGATTCATTACCATTGGTGTAGGCATGGATTTACAATCCATCATTCTGAATCTCTTTAGAATATCTATAACATATTTTCATTGGTTAAAGATAATATCACTCGGTATCTGCCATACCTCTAGACCTAAGAAATAATGTATCATACCTAGGTCTTTCATCTTGAAATCTATAGCAAGCTTCCTCTTACTCTTAGTGATGAGATTCTCAGTTCATGTTAGAAACATGTCTTCCACATATAATAGTAATACCATTGGTCCACAACCTTGTAGTAAAGTTTGGAATCTTCTTTACTCTTGGTAAATCCCAAGCTCATCGGGAAACTGTCTAATCTGACATATCATGCCATGGGTGCTTGCTTAAGTCTGTACAAATCTTTCTTCAATATGTATACATGAGAATCCTTCTCATCTATCTTGTGGTTGCTCTATGTACACTTCTTCTAGCTACTAGAGCAAGTGTATCATCATAATATTCTCCCTCTTGCTGGGAGAATATTTTGGCCACAAATCAAGTTTTGTACATCTCTATACTATTATCTGCAACATGCTTGATATTGTAGATCAAATTGGAAGTGACCACCGACTTCCCTTCTAGTCTTAGAACCAAGGAAAAGATCCATATCCCATTCCTTCTAACTGGCTTCCTCCTTTGTCATTGTAGAAAAGTCTATTGAAACAAGATAATCTTCCCAGGAGGTCTCATATATCCTCGAGCCTCTGAACCTTCGATCTAGACTACTCAACTCATAACACATGTCCGTCAGTTATGGAAGATGTCTCTCTCTCCCATATGAATATGAGGAAGAATACTTTCTGAATGAAAGCCTCTAAGCCATTGAATCTCTCTGAGATCGGGCTCACTTTGAGTCTCCATGCTTCCTCTGAAGCTTGACTCCCTCTCAGTCTATATAATCTTTGGAGCCATATGATCCTTCTGTATGTGATGATATCCTCTAAAGTCTAATCTCCTATGAATGATCCTGGGGAGGCTGCTCCTCCCTACTGGATCATGAGGGATGACTCCCTATGAACTCTAGCTCCTTCTGAGATGGTACTTTGTGGGGCTGCCTTCCTCACCACTGGTGGAGACATATGCTCCTCCTCATGATGTGGCTTATTAATGCCACATATCTATATCTCTTTTGCATCCTGCAAAGTATCACAGGACCATGTTGTTCTCTTCCTAGTCATTGCAATGATTCTGGGTAGGTCCTCTTAGCTCCATTAACTCTTCCTGATGATCTGAAGAGTGATCAAATGAACCAGAGGGATTTGTTTGGTCATATTTGGAGCCTTCTGCTACTTACAATCAATCTCCATATGAGATACTTTGTATTTTGCAAAGGTACCCTTCTTGCTAGAAGGTGTTAACTTCATCATCTTATTCTTCAGTACATGGATGTATACGGTCATGTATACGATTTCTTATCTAGATAGTCTTCTCCATGTCTCAAACTAGAGACAATCTAATTCTTGCTAGAAGGTGTTAACTTCATCATCTTATTCTTCAGTACATGGATGTATACGATCATGTATACAATTTCTTATCTAGATAGTCTTCTCCATGTCTCAAACTAGAGACAATCTAATGTGTTGCCTCCTACAACCATGATTATAGTTCCCCTCAAAGTTATCACTTGTGACCTTCCCAGAACAAGAACAACAAGGGAAAACAATAGACAAGAATAATACTCTTATAATAATAAAAACAAGAATGAGAACAATCGTCACAATAAATCCTTCTAAGAGATATCACTTGTGATATGTCTGGAACAAGAGCCAAAATAAAAATACAGTAATAAGAAACATGAACAACACTCTTCCAGTGTTGTGACCAATCATTCCTCCATGGTAACTTGCATGAGACAAGAGCAACAAGAGAAAAAGTATTTCCAATATAATATCATTTTCATAAGAACATATCTATGTTAACAAGAATAAAAGATAATTTCATGGTAATCATCATAATATTACCATGGTGACCTTCCTGGAAGAAGAAAAAGAAATATCTCGTAGAGGAGATGCTAGTTCATCTTGCAAACAAGTACAATAAGCATTTATATCAATAGTACTCACATGCTACCAAGTATTCATTGTATCTAGCAGTAATAGGACCTTTCAAAGATTGTTGTCGCAACTATAGTGTTTACTTGTAATGTAGCAAATATCAAACTTGATATGTGCAAATTGGAGACTTATCAGTTTAATCAATCACACCTGGAACCTGGAGTCTTATCTTCAAGAATGAGTGTTGTTTCTTTTCTTCCGAGTCTCCTTCACTCAAGATGACAAGTATTCTCTCCAACCTGTCCCCTGTACTAAGACAATATGATTTCTTGATAGAAATATGAGTTAGGGAAAGTAATAAAAATTAAATCTAAAAACTCAACCTTAATCAATCTAATATTTTGACTAAATTCAACTTATAATATTAACTTTGACCAGAGGTTTGACTTCAATAGATCAAAATACAACTAGATATTCATAAGATCACAATAATGCCATAACAACTAAAGGCATATCAAAACAATCAAACCTGGAGTATGTTGTTCCTCTGAATGTGCTTGATCTGAGATCCCTCTGGATCTACAGTTTTTGCTTGGACAAAAGATCCCTTCTCCTGCAAACACCCTCAAGATAGTGATACAATTTAATCATATACAAGTACATACCTCCAACAACAACGACAAGCAATGACGAACCCAAAAATTTCAAAGTGCTCCAACTTGCAATTTGAAGATAGTTGGAAATGTGCTAGGGTAGGGCGCACTAGGACAACTAAAAATTAGGCCCAACACTTCACTAAAAGTGCCCAACCAATTTGGGTTAGGGTTTGTTGTTGCTTCAAAACCAGAAACCCTAATTGTCATAAGAATGGCTAGCGAGTTGATCTAGGGATAAAATAATTTCAGCATCCTTTCAACGAGTTACCAGAAACTTTAGTGGACCAGAGGAACTACAATTGGTGTTGCAATTGGCCCTACAACTCGTGTTGCAATTGGCACTGCAACTGGCGTTGCAACTGGAACTACAACTTCAAAAGATTGTATATCTGATCTGAGGAAAATATGCGCCCTCCTTAGGCGACCTTCTTAGTGGGTTCAGTAAGTTCTTAACGAGCTTGACAATGGGGGAAACTGAGGATATTCCTTCCAGCAATTAGACTATTACGAAGGAAACCAACTTTGATCCCATGTTAAAATTTTGATATGTTTGTTTAACCATAGACAATGTCATATCATTGTCACCCAACCATAAGCATTTACATATGCCACCCCTGAGAACAATAACCTTTTCTTAGATAGAATGATTCTAGCAAGTCCGCACTAGAATCAACAGATAAACCCTAACCAAAAACACCACTACTGCAATAGCAACACAATACCAATGGACTGTACCTTTACCAAGAGAAGCGCACAAGAGAGAGATACCAGAAAGACTGAGCAATGAGAGACTTCACCATTGCAACTATTGTGTCACCTTCCTCATACTTGTGTCACCATTGCAGTTGTTGCTCCTCAAACTTGTGCCCCGATTGAGTGAGTGTGTACCAAATGAGCCAGCTCCTTCCTTTATTTATACTAGTCTGTCAGGTGACTTTTCCAGGTGGGGCCGACTTCTCTTTGTGGGGTTTTCTATTTCTTTATTATTATTCTCCTTGGGCCGACTTTTCTTCTAGGGTTTCCACACATCTGTTTAATGGTTCTCTTACTTTCAGAATATTCTATTCTAAGTACAAAGGTTACACTTGGAGGTTAATACCTCCCGCAGTTACCAAAACATCAACATGTAGTTGTCAGCCAGATTATCCTCCATAGAGATAGACGATGGGATCCCCCACAAGCCATAGGAGCCAACATAATGGGAAGGTACAAAAGGAGTTGGAGCAAGGTGGAGGCGGAGGGATCTGGAGATGCGGAGAGCAAGGAAATGTGCAGAGGGACTAAAGCAGAGTGAGTAAGCAATAGGGGAAGCGGTCTAGGGGGGACTTCCCATCAGAACAGTCGGAGGTAGGATAGATCAAACAAAATCGGTCATAGGTTCCATAACTAGCAATAAACTCAACCATAGTATGAGGAGCTTGGGGAGGATGGATGAGGAGATCGGGTTGCAGAGAAAGGACGCCGACGAGCTGGAGCATGTAGCAGGGTGATGACACATGAGAATTAATCAGGGAGGGGAGGACTAGGTGTCCATTGCATGAGCGCGAAGGACAAGTGACAACGAGCCTAAGGAAGTATCTCCCATTAGATCGCTTCCCAAACATGCTATCCAAAAAGATGAAATTCCAAATTCTTGTATTAATAATATAATGATTTTAAAATAAACATGAAAAAATGACATAAACATTAATAACGAATATATTAATTTATGTGAAACAAAAAATAAATTAAATACCAATACAAATTAATTAAGTAATTAACATTATAAATTTAAAACCCAATGTTTAAATATGTTATACATCGATTTAAAAACAAAATCGACCTTACACACTTTTAACAATCTTATTATTTTGAATCTTGTATTATTCCTTCTTTTTTTTAATATTAACAATCTTATTATTTTGAATCTTGTATTATTTTTTTTATGTATTTAATAAATGTTATTACTTTCAATTATGTATTATTCATTTTTATTTTACTAATTTGAATCTTGTATTATTTTTTTTTTTATATTATGTATTTATATCTTGTATTTATTACTTTCAATTACGTACTATTCATTTTTATTATATTAAAGGTTTAAATAATAATTATAAGATACATGTTTCAAAGATTAAAATTTATTTTCGTGATATTGTTTTAATCCTCATGTTAAAGTCAAATTAAAAGTAAGCAATCCTATCCATAATTTTATTTGGTTTGAATATCATGCATATTTTATCTTTTCATATTCAATTTTATTTCAAAATTGATTATATATATAGGTGACAAAACTTATTATAATTTATTGTCAGTTGAGCAAGTAATCATCATTGGATACTATCCATGCATATGAGTTAATTAATCATCGTTATACAAGGAAAACCACACCACTTAAAAAGATTTATTGGTGATTTTTAAGGGGGTAGAATTTCAATCATGTCGAATGCCTTTGAGGCTTGGGTCATTAACATGTTTTCTTACATTCGAGGAAGACAAACTCTTAGGCAATCAAAATTAGTTTTAGGCTTTACTCCAGGACCAAAAGGTGGTTTCAACCTAGACTGTATCTGTAAGGTCAATTTCCCTTGTGGTCATTGTTGAGCCTACCTCCAATGGGGTCATGTAATTTCTAGTATCATTTGGTATTAGTCCCATACATGACACCAAATACAACCCCCAGTTGTAGTTTAACCTCTTGTCCAGTCCATGAGAGTGAATAATAAATATCATGTATATGTTTAAAAATGTTAAATACTATAAGAATTTGATTTTATTTTTATTTTTCATTATTTTGGTTAGAAATTTTTTACTCAAATAGTAATTTTGGATAGTTGAGATTATTGTTTTTAATGTAAAATGGATCCAACACCCTCAAATACCCTTATTGTAACTTAGTTAACATGTGACATTTATAATTTCATCAATTCAAAATATTTTTTGCTTACTTTTAAGCCAAAACTACCTATTTCCCTTTTTATTGTTATTTAACACTTTTTACTATAAACAAGGGTTGCATGGCAACACAGTCCCTACCGAGTTAGTTGGAAAATACATGTTGAACACTGAAACTTAATATAACTAAATGCATAAGTAATGGATTTTTTTGTCAAACGATAATAATTGAGGATTGTTTGTTATTCAAAATGTATAATGAACCTTAAGCTGAATGGAACTATAATATTCATAAATATAATAAATATATTATAAATATAATAATAAATAATATATTAGATAATAAATATAATAATGCATAATAATAAAGACATAGTACAACTTTTTATATTTAGATGTGGTGATTGGTGAAATTTATTGATTATGTAATTAATTCTACATATTGAAACACGTGAAGGGAGCAATAACACTTCAATTCTATCAACCAATTAGAAATGAGAAACACAAATATTTTTATTATATCCAAAAATATATATTTGTTTTCCTATGTTAAAACATTACATTGCATACACAAATTTATGGTAAAAGGTAAATTAATGTCACATCAAAAGCAAACTCATTGCTATAGTCCCATGGCAAGGACTAATAACATAGATATACTTGTGTATACATGAGAAAGATGTTCCATCATTTATGTTAACAATTAGTTTTATAATTCAACATATTTATATTAGTTTTGATTATTTTTAATAATTTATTGTGAAATATATTTAGGGTAAAATGATAAATACTTTTTATTTATTTTTAAATTGGAATCGGGAGATATTTATATTAATAAAATATATAGCTGGGATCACAACAAGGTTACAAAAATTATTGGCTTTGGATTTTAGAAAAAGTTGCTAGTTCCTTATTTCCCAAGTACTTAAAATACTTAGGTCTATAGAGACATCATCTTGATATTTCTTACATGAGTAAAATTTGAGAAACTGTTGATATAATAAACAAAAAAATACTATATGGTTAAACTAGATTATGAGTTCGACTTCTTGTTAGAATTGGTTGTGTTACTTGAGGGGATTTTTTCTTCTTTACTATATTTTTCATGCTTCCTTTGTCTTTGATGAGGTCCTTGCAATTCATATTGTTCTCAATTAGTCTTGATCTAGGGGATCTAATTGTTCTTGTATCTCATCTTCTTTAGCTTGATCCACCCAACTTGCTTTAACAACATATTGCTCTAAGTTTGAGTGAAAAACAAACTATTCCACTAGTCTATGTTGTGTCAAGCCTTGTTGAGCTGGAGAGTCTTATTTTGAAGGAGTATCTCTAGTTTTCTCCAGATCCACTGTTGAATCCCTAGGTTCCTCTGTTTCCACCTTTGACTCATCCAAGAGATGATCTAGAATAGATGAACCTTCCTTGGTTAGCAAATGATGTGTCAAATTAAGAATCTTTTTGTGGTGATGTTCCACTATTTTTCAAGGAAACCTCTCAAAACCCTTCCTTAGGAGGATCTGAATAAGGTGAATCTTTCTTGTCAATAAGATGTTGATCTTCATTGGAGCCATTCCACTAAGTTGATTTACGTTGGTGCTTTCTAGCCTTCATTAAACATTTAGGGCATTGCGCTGCAAGATGTCCTATTTCAAAATAATCTTTTTAATGCAAGTAATTCCGTGTCCACAAGTAAATTTCTCCTATCAAATTTATTTTTGCTAGAAACCGTAAGGGTAAACCCTAAAAATGTAAGGGTAGATTTGGGAGTCTAGCCCAAACAAGAACCAAGGTTAAAGTATTAGTCAACGGATCAAAGGAAGGAGTCCATGGTTTCATGCATAAACCAAAATTGCCCCAAAACCAAGGTATTGAATCTAAGATCCAATCTTTGTCTTCCAGGAGATCAAATTAACAATAAAATACCCTTTTACACAAGGATGAATAAAAGCTTCAACTTTCATTTCCGACTTCCAAAATTTCGAGATCCAATCATGGAGATCAACTAGATGAGGCATGAAACCATTAAACCGACATTCTGAAAAATTGACACTGAGAAGAGTTTCTTGAACAATAGTATTTTTCTCCATTGAAATAGATAGAGCCAAGGCATCCTGCACCAAAAAAGAACGAGAAATCACATCTCTCTTAATTACATCTCTAAAAGAAAAAACTACACTGATTGCCAACTCACGACCTTGAGGGCTCAACTTGGGCTCTCCCGTGACTCTGAACACCAATAGTACCAAAAGCAGACCCCACCATCGCTAATGAGGGATCTGTAACACTGAAAAAAAATGCCATGTTCAAGCTTGAATTTTCCTCTGTGAATGGCCTAGGCTAGGCTAAACCGTAGTTTCCATTGGTACGCACAAGAAAAATGCCATTAAAAAAAATAAATTGGTTAAAGATAGATTTAGAACTTTTCTTCTCATTTGTTGTCAAGTATTTAACAAGGGAAGCGTGGCTGCGTGTACTGCCTCCCCACGCTGCCCGCTGTACCGCGATTTGAATTCCAGAACCCACATATTTAATGCCAAGACCAATCTGTGCAGTGAGGGTACTGCCAGGTATTAAATATAAATAATATAAAATAGAAATTTAACTTACCCAGTTTGTAGTTTGTAATGTTATTGAGTTAATTTTTATCTCGAAATACGTGAAGGCTGCAATAACACTATAAAGTTATCAGCCAATGAAAAGTAAGAAAATTCAATTTTTTTACATATTAAAAAATAAGAATTTTAGTTTCTTATGTTATACATTAAGATTTGTACAAAAATTTTAAAGTCAGACCAAATTAATAGAAAAGTCAACCCCAACTCATCACTATGTATACTGCCTAGGAGGCAGTACAATAATGATGAGTATGACGAACACCTTTGGAAGGATGAAGGGTTAATATTCCTAGAAAGGTAAAAACCTTATGTGGAAAAGGGTCGAGGGGTGTATTGCTATGGAAACTCACCATTGGTAGGTAATGTGTACGATTACCAATATCTTTATGCGAATTGAAATGATTCAAGTAGTCAATTGCATTTTGAAAAAGTGCACTCACCCATACACATCTACATTTACTTTTTATAAAAAAAATCATTAATATATGAGACAAAATCTCTCTTATATGCTCCACACCAAATTTTACTTTATGTACCCTTTGAAGGTACCTCTAATTCTATGACAAGATTTTTCATTTTTTTAAGATTTCCTTTGTTTGATTTATTTTAGGTGGAAGGTTTTTGTTTATTTTGTAAAGCGGTAATAGTTTAAATGGTTGAAAAGTAAGCTTTACAATTTTTTTTTATTAAAATCAAATTTTAATAAAATATTAATTTATTACATTTTGACTGAAAAGATAGAAAATTTCAATTAGAATATCTTAATTTTAAATTAAAATTAAAATTTTATATTAAATATAATTTATAAATTATTATAAATTTATAATTTATAATAACAACCAATCAAAATTTTACATAAATCTTATTTAAATAATTTTAACCCTTTTTCAATTCCATAAAAAAAAAAAAAAATTATTATCTTTTAATAATTTAATTACTTCTTTAATTATATATTATTACACTTCACTTTCCCACCACCCCTCTCACGAATCCAAATCTATATGTATCTTTCTTGAGCCCCCTTTTCACTCATTTCAAACTCAATATGTTCGCCTTTGGTGAATAAAATATTGTTGCGTATAACAATTTTATAGGCCCTCCCTTCAACATTTCATCACCATTTTATTTTATTTTCCTTTATTAGTAGTCTTTGGTGGATACATATTTCCCAAATTAGTTGTTTTGTACTTGTATTAGCATATTGTTGGAAAAAGGATTATTTCCTATGGCATGTTAAGTGGTAATGTAATGACAGTGTTGAAACTTGACTTTCATCTTTGCCTCTCTCATACTTGTATTATCATATAGTTGGAAAAATATTAAATTATTTCCTATGATATGTTAAGTGGTATTATAATGATAATGTTGAAACTTACTTTCATCTTTATCCGTTTCAAATTTCATAATATTATTTAGTTTTTTTAATAATTTTTTTTAATGATAAATAATATTAAAGAAAAAATATATATAATTATTTATAATAATATAACTTTGTTTTAAAATAAAGTAATAATTTTGATGGTTTTCAATTAAAAATAAAATGATACTAGTTTATATCTAAAAAAGTTATTATATTTGATTTATTTTACATAGTAATATTATTATATGATATAAAATCATGTTTGTAAGATTGACTCTTAGATATTTGTAGTAAATATTTCATTTGGCTTTTTGTGTTTCTAATAAGAGATATATATGTATTATGGAAAAAAAAACTAGTGTTATTTTTTTCTTTAAAAAAAGGTGTAGTCTTTTATTATGTATATTTTGTTTATTATTTTTCAGCATTTTCATTAAATCAATTTATATTTTCATTTTCATTAAATCAATTTATATTTTTTTGGTATGATAAGCATCCCTTCTTATCTACCTTTTCATTGATTTATGAAGAACATTTTTTCATCTTAAAAAAAAACTTTAATTTTTACTAATCTATGACATTACTAATGGAAAAAATTTGATAATCAAAGGCATTATAAGCATGTTCAGAACTAATTTGTCTAAAGACTGAAAACCAAACACCATAGAAGACTATTCCAACCAAACTATGTGTTAACCAGCAAGATCATAAAAAGAACCATCTTAATTGCCTTTTGGCCTAAAATGACTTTGGCATGATATCTACCCTTTGTGGGCCGAGCAGACATATTCCCTCCTTAAAGAAAAAGAAATTTTCTAGCCAAGTTGTAATGAGAGTTGAGCTCTATATGCAAGCTAAAAATTTAGAATGATCCTTTAGCAAGTTTGGCAAGCATAAACCTTCCTTTTTCCAGTAGAATTATGTGTGAAAGCATTCCTTTGGGTAGGACAATCATTCCTTCCTAACTACCTTCACATTGATTTTCGGAGAATATTCTTTCATCTTTACAAAGAAAAAATACTTTAACTCTAGTACCTGGACTACAACAACACTAATGGAAAAAATTTAACAACCAAAATCATAATACCTAGAGTCAATGGAAAATAATCGAATTCATGTTCATCCTTCTCTTTCCATGGTCCAACAACCCCACCCCTCTGTGTTGGCGAGCTCCAGTTAACGATCGATATGTTAAGCCCTAAATAGTGGCACATTTCCCCTTAATTGTGGCATATTACATTAGTAATGCTACTTTATTTATGTCGACTTGGGTCCATTAGTTGTAATTGTACCTCCTAGTCTCCTATATATACCAAGGAGACATTTCATTTGGAATCATCTTATTTTTGGACATTTATGTGGTGTATAAGGAGGTTGCCCCCTCAAAGAGGCTTATTATATGAATTTCTCTCTTTTTCAAGGCGTTGAGTACTCATTCTAAGGTTTTTATATGCTATATTTATATTTGGTTCTTAACATATGGTATCATAGCTCAAGGTCTCGGGGTTTCGCTGCTACATCTGAGACACCTTGGAATTTTCGCTATAATTTTTTTATACGATGTTTTAGAAGGAACCCCTTGGAGGATATTTAGTAGACGGATCAAGGTACGTTGGGTTCAAATTTCATCTCTAGATGCCTTCTACTTTCGGAGATACAACCTGTGTAAGATAGGGTTCTGGAATCATCCTGAATTGAGTCATCGTTGAATTTTCGCTATAAATTTTTTTATGGAATGTTTCAGAATCTGAAATCCGTAGGATATTCACAGAAATGATTAAAGTATCTGTGATAAAAAATTCAGCTTCTAAGTCATATTACATTTGTAGATACACCCTTTGGAAGATAGGGTATATGACTAGTCCTATTGACTAGTCTCAAGCAAGTGTTCTGGGTAAAACAATCATTAATTATTCCTAGAGTATCCAAATTGAGTGAGACCAATTGCATTGGATAATGGATAGTCTGTAGTACTTTTGGTACAATTTTCAGAATTTTATATCAATTATTTTGTGCGGGACCCGCTATCATAGATGATTTTAGGGGTGAAATTTCACTCATGGGCGAAATTTTAGGGTTTAAATTTTTGAAGGGACGAATTTTTATTGAAGTAGGTTTTAAGAAAATTAAAATTTTTAGCCGAAATATTAAATTACACATTTTTTATGGTAGACCATTTGTTCCATAGAGAAAATCTGAAAATGTTGTGTAAAGAGGGTTCGCCCTCCTGATTTCATGATAAAATTTTCAATTCGCCTCAATTTTTCGGATTCCAGTTTTTTTGGGG
>JASDQU010680584.1:14552-50561 GCA_032191745.1 Picea mariana
TTCTTTTCCTATGTCAAGCTCATTAAAAAATGAAATAATCACCTCTCCCTTCAAGTTGAGTCTTTTGCCAGATCTCGTAGATGTCGAGTTGAGTCTTTCGTTAGGTCTCATTTTTGAACCTTCATTTCATCCACCTGTATCATTTTTCTCCATCTAGCACAGAAATTGGTGACAACCTCAAAGTCGGTGAATGAATTGAAGCTTGGGGGGGGCATGCCTCCAGCCTCTGATGATCAATCTGTAGCAAAGCCACCAGCTTTCAAGCTAGGGTCATACCGAGCTCAGTCTTTGTTATTTCTCGTGTTCGTAAATACATGAGAATGCAACCAGGTAAACTTTTATCTCTTTTTTGGACCCATACGGATACACGAACAGAAGAAAAAGGAACCCCCCTCGAGTCTTCTTCAAACCCTTTTTAGACTCTCTAAACATGAAAACATTGTCGAGTGACATTTCTTCCTTTCACACTCGTTAAAAGGTCAGAAAGGGCGTCTTTCAAGTGATAGTTTATCTCATTTTTGGTCTCGTTAGACTACTGTACAAAAAAGGAACTGAGAGAGTTCTCTTTTAAGTGTTTTTCCAAACTCTATATTCCTGAAAAACCTTCAAGTTTTTTGTCTTTGGACTCGTTAAAGCACACATCAATAGGCCCATATGGGACCGAACCCTTACTTCTTACGGTTCGTTAAATGAAGGAAGAGGAACTTACCAAAGGTGAGTTATATCAAGCATGTGTTATCCTCCTCGAGATCATTAAATCAAAAAGAGGTACTCATCTATCTGGATGGGGGAAAAATTGAAAGGAGAAAGCCAAGCAGTCTCTTGAGAACATCTTCCAGCAATTCTTAGAGTCTCTCTTGAACACGACACTTTGTCATATGCACACATTGTAACCCGGTGAACCTCTGCACTGAGCCAATCCTTTGAGTTTCTTCACTCCTTTAGGTCACCTGACGTAAGTCACAACATCCACTGCATCATCAAGTTTTGGTCCATGTCATGTTTTCGTTGTTGTGCCTCAGTGTTCAAGGGAAGTATCCGCCTCGAGAGTCAACCATCCCAAATATCTTGCCTCAAAACCTATGTCAGTCCATGTCCATTTGATCTATCCATTACATCTCTGTGTCCGTTTCATGTCGTTGATGGGGGATACATCAAGGCCCTCCTTCGAAAATCCTATTCCTATCGACTTCAACACATTATCCAGGAATTAGGCTTAGAAACTAGTTAGTACTTTGGGACCTGCATGCCTCAATGGCAGTCCTCCTCACATTCGACAGTAGGTTTACATCATTGACCTCTGATCAGATGATTCCACAAATGTTCGACTTCAGCTCATCTATTCACATTCGCTGGAATGTACTAGGGTACCTTGGGAATCATTGACATTAATGGTGATCTCCCTCGCACTGGTTAATGGTCCACACCATTGACCGGTATTCAAGTGGTTTCTGCCATGTTTGACATCAAGACATCTATTCACATGGTTAGATTCATACCATATTGGGATTGGTAAGAAGACCCTGGGTTGAGTGATCACTTTGATATGTACTTTGCCCAGGTTGCGAAGGAGTTCTATTGGACAAATGACACATACCCTTTTACATAGATCCACTTTGTATTGGTCGTGGCTATGTCTTGTCATCTCATAGATCCACTGTGTATTCTTTGTGGCTACGATCAGTCCGAGTCATCAGAGTATAGATCCACATTGTATCTTCGGTGGCTATACCTTTTTATCAATACAATTATGGATCCGCAGTGTATTTTATGGTGGCCATATNTTTGTTGGATGTTTGTGTGCAGATTTTGTCAGGTTCTCTACATCCATACCCTTTCTTGAAAGTCTACAAAGTATTTCAGTTATCAGTTCATGTCTTCTAACTTCATACTTTGGGGGGCAATCTGTTACACATCAAAATTACTCACTTTGATAGTGTCGCAAGTGTCTTCATTACAAAGGTCGTAAGTGTTGCATTTTGCTCACAAGGTCGCAAGTGTCGCATGTTGCTCACAAGTGTTGCAAGTGTCAAAGAAAGCATACTGCCTTGATGCCTATGTCGTGCCTATAACGACACGAGAAAGACACTTGAAACACCTCAAACATTTGATTTGAAAGAGGAGAAATGAGTCAACAGGCTTGCAAACCTTTTTCCATCTGAAATCACCTCAAAAAATGAGCTTTTGAAGGAGAGCGCTCCCCTATACCTCTTCTTGGAGTGTCGGTGCTCCCCCTTACACTGTCAGGGAGCATTATAAAGATTCCCTGGCCCTTTTGAGGGAGCACTATAGATTTTGAGAGCGTTGGCACCCCCCTAAAGCCTACTAGGGAGCGCTACAACGCTCTGATGGCCCCTTTGAGGGAGTGCTACCTATTATGGGTAGTAGTTAAGTTGTTGAGATGAATGGGGGAAGCATGTTTTCATTCATGGAAGGCAGTTGGATTCGAATCCCTAGTCCAGCCATGATCCTAGGGCAGATCCTCAACTGAAGGAGGAAAATACTCAACTTCCCCAAGGATATCTCAAGTGGTTAAATCCTCTCCAAGGCTATCTAAACAAGATTTCTAATGGTGAAAGAGGAATGGAAATTGAGAATTACACCAAAATTATGATCTCATAAGTGGTGCTGGAACAGAGCTGATTGGGGAATAATTGCTAGCATGAAACCTATGATCTCATAGGAAACATACAGTCAGCCAAAGGAGAGTGATCAGTGAAGCTTATGTTACCCAAGTTGTGGATCTTTCGATCAAGGGTTAGACGAAGAGGACCCGACAAAGCTGTTGCATTCGCATCTACGATTGTAAGTATTGTTGTCGTTATTCTCATTAATATGACACACTTGGCCTGTTTCTTTCTAGTTCGTGTCTGATGTTACATGAACTTATCATTGATAGATAAATCTTTTTTCAAGCTAACATCAATAAAGTAGGAAGTGGTCGTATCTTGTTTGTCCATAGAACTCAGTGAGGAGCAAAGGATCGAAGCGCAACTCAGAGCATGCAGGGACAAACGTTGATAAAGAGGTACTTATGTTCTCCTTCCTTCTCATGTGTTAGTTTAGATAGATTTGAAAGGAAGTTAGTGTCCACATTAAGCATTTTCTGTCTTAGAGTTAGGGTCAAGCTCTTAGAGGCGATCTACCTGTCCGCAGGGAGATTTTCCTACAACACTCTTAGTCTCTATTATCTTTCCACTCCTGTTTCTCCTCCTCTAGGTCATCCATCCTAGCGACATGTTTTCTCCTTTGTCAATCACGTACCCCCATGTATTCTTCTCAGCCCCTTGTCTCCTCCACTTGGCTCTCACATATCAGGGCCCACGAGTTCTGTCACTTGCATTTTCCCGACCACTTTCCCTCTACCACATCCGTCTGCATGGCCTCTCATCATTTCATCTCCAAACCAAGCTATCAATTTTCCTATGCCTGGTCATCGTCCATTTACCACTTCGTATCATGTGCTCTGGTCATCACACTGCCTCTCACATCTTCTTGCTAGCCTTGTCATGAATTCCCTAAGAAATTCCATAAGGTAAAATGAAAAGGCCTACACGTACTTCATATATAGAGTTGACTGGGGCCTTACCCGATCCCAATGAAGTAGTTATTGAAGCAGTCGATGGTGGTTGGACATCATTTCCACCATAAATTGAAAGTCCAGAAAAGGAATGTAGTTTGTCAACTCATGTGTAGACCCATTCTGGAGTGCGATTGCATTTGAACGAAGTTCACCACTAACTAGAGACTACATGCAGAGTCTGTCAGGAAGCATGTAGATGTAATTCCTTAAATGCATTGACTTGAACTTGCTATTTTGGTCTTGCTTGGAGTATATACAGGAATGTTTGTCATTTTTGTAGATGTCGATGGTTGAGCTAAGCTCCCGATTGTAAATTTTGATGAAGCACTGGTTTCCCTGGTTATGTATTGGCATTTGGGACTTCTTGTTTAATGAAATTCAACTTCTTTTCACTTATGTATACACTGTGTTAAGACACTTGGAATTGGAGGATCCAGTCGAGGGTTATTATGTTGTTGTGGTGTATGATTGATCATAGCAGTATTTTTTACTAGTCTTGAAACAATTCTCTGTGTTATCCTTTCTCTCTTACACTGAGTAACTCAGAAATGGAGGATTCATTCGATTTTTTATAGTAGCATTGTGATGTAGGTTTGATCATTGTGTTTTTGTATCTGTGTCACTTAGACACATTTTAGTGTCTTGTTTTTCTTCTATGAATTGTTGGAAGATCGGATGCTCATAGCAGTCTCATCCACCATTCTCATCATGTCTTCCTTCTACTCATTTTAAGCTCAAATTCTTGACTGAAGTTAGATCAAGACCTCCCTTGCTCGTGCATTCCTGGCCTAGTTTTCTGAGTTAAAACGATATTCTCCTGGGCCAACACCCCTTCGACCACCTCGATTTATTCATTTGTGACATACAAAACTGATGGGTATCAAGCTTACTCCCGCCTCAATCCAGGAGTGACTTCTGGTGCTAACACCACATATCACCAAAAATGACATGACATGTACTATCCATCCATGATAGTCTTACCTACATAGTCATGAAACTTTATGCCTTTATACCTCAAAAAAAATCAGATCACTTAACCATACCTTTGTGTTACCAGAATTCGCTACCAAACTTATCTAAGGGTTGACATCAATCTCTAAGGGTTGACATCAATCTCAAAGTTCACTATTTAAAGGTTGACATTAATGATAAACAATTGTACAACAATATCCCCCTTTGGTATTGATGGCAACACCAACATTGATGGAAACACCTAGACATGGAAATACTCATGCTCATACTTCACCTGTGATCATTTCTCCTCATGAATGTTTCTATCTCTCCCCCTTTGACATCAATGGAAAAGGATATCTCTCTCTGGGGCTGCTCCCCTTGACTAAACTCTCCTTGGGGCTGCTCCCCATTTCTGCATTGTCCTTTGGGCTTCTCCCCATGTCTAAATGCCTTTGATATTTATATGTTATTTTAGGACTTTGATTACTCTCTCTCCCTGCATCTAATTAATATCTCCCCCTTTGACAAATGGTATCACTATGATGCAATGTTGATGGCATGGCTTCTAATTCTCCCTCTATGATCATCCCTATCATCTCTCCTCCTGGAATAATACCTATGTTCTTATATCTCTGCCTGACAACTTCTTTGAGTGATATTTATACCTATGTTCCTTCTTATATTTCTCTCCCTTTGACTTCTCTGCAAGATGTCATGTAGAACAATTTTATGGATTCATGTACCTACTTCCTTTTGGAGTTTTTGTCCATTGGTGATTCCTTGTGTAATCAATTTAAATATATAAAAACAATTCAAGAATAAGAATTCAAATATTCATGTTTCATTATCATCCATTATGATAATATTCCTTTATCTCTTAACCACTCTATGAACCACCCTCTGAACAAATATATGAACCTAATCTCTGAATCCATTCTCTCATCCACTATCATATATCTATCCAAAACTTCTACTCAACTCTCCACAATGTTGATCCATCTATCCTTGTACTATTCTTAATTCTTCTTAACTACAAATGATCATCAAATGTGTCCACTAATATTCTCCATCTACATACCAAACTTTGCATGCCTCGAACAACCTATGCTAACAATATCTATGCCTAAATACAACGATAAACTTCTACCTGTGTAACTACCAACTTACACATGTGTGGGAACAATTATTTCTCAATCGATCAATATGTCATTATTTACTTCCTCTATCGAACCACTTTGAACCTGTCTCTATCAAACATATGCAACATCATACTTCAAACTGCTTGAAACATAAATATCTGATCTATAGAGTTGTTGTCTAGATTCCCCCTATTCAACATCCATATTTACTCAGAGTCTCCAAGTTGAATGGCTCAGTAGAATATTTTCTTCGATGTGGATTTATCTTTCTCTTCGTCGGTAGACTCATCATTTTCCTTCTTGCATGTGGATTTTTCATGATCTTTCATTTCTACGTATCCAAAGAGTGTGATTTCTAGGACATGTTATTCTTTTACATGTTCTTCATTATGATATTTCTTTCCTTGTCTTTCTTGTACTATAGCAAGTCTTGTAATTTCTTGCATTTGTTCTTCTTTCACTTGCTCTTCTCGTACTACTATATGTCTTGCAATTTCAGAGACTTGTTCTTTATTAATGTGCTCTTTTTTCTTTTCTTTTCTTTTCCAAACCATAGTATATCCTATGTCTTTTTATTTCTTCATGTATGGAACTATCATGCTTCTACAATTTCGAGCTATATGACTGTAGTTGTGGAATTTGTAACATTCAATATCATGTGGAGCCACATAGAATTTTTTTCTTGAGAATTTATTACATGAGCCCTACGATCTACAACTTTATTTCCAAAATTAGTACAAAAAAAACAATAACCATAAAATAAATTTTTATACCTGGGGGCAGATGATCTTCTCAGTGATGTAGTCTTTCTGAATTCTTGTTTTGGCTGATCATGAATTTTTCTTTTGTAGTTTCCTTCATTATGGTTGATGCTCCTTTTCTTCTTGGATGTAGTTGGTCTTGTTGAAGATGTATATCTATTGTACTCGTTCTTTTTTGTTTCTTTCTGACCATGATTCCTTCCTTTGAGTACTTCCGCATAACTCTTAGGATTCTCTCCATATTTATTTTCTGGTAACCTGTGACATTTCTCTTCAACTTTCCTTATTGATGATTTGGATGCTTCTTCAATTTTTTTACTGAGCTTGAGATATTTTACTCTCAACATGACTACTTCTTCTTCAAGCTTCTTATAGTCCTCTTCTTTCTTCTTCATCTGGATCTTCCTTACTTCTTTTGTTCTTCTTACTTCTTCAAGTTGGATCTTCAAGGTGACGATTTCTTCTTGAATTTATCTTTCTTATTGATTATATTCTACTTCATGATTATTTTCCTCTTTAGTCTCTATATTGTATTCTATTTCATTGGAATTTTCTATCTCATCACTTTCAATTTTCAAATACGGCAGTCAAATTCAAGATGTCCTCCTTTTTCACAATTAAAGCAGAGAAACATACTTCTATTGATTTCGTACTCTTATTCTTCTGAATTCATCTGACATGATGAGCATCTTTCCTCTTGTTATATACCTCCATATTCTTTCGTATTCTCTGACTTTGTGATGGGTGAAGAGTAGATATTATGTAACTTATCCCAAATCTCTCTAGCTGTTGAACATTTACCCACTTTTTCCTCTACTGAATCATATAGTCCTTCCAAAATGAAATCCATTGCAATTTTTTTTTTCGTTTCAGTTTCTTCTTACCTAAGATATAAAATCATAAGAATATATACATACCTTTACACTCTGTAACTAACCTAATGCTTCAGATATCATTCCAACATACCAACCTCAGCCTCAACATCCTGGGACGGATGTCTCTTTAAACTCATTTTATGATATTTTCACAGATTTGTGCTCTTTTCTCTATAACCTCACAGATCTCCACACTTCTCTGTGCCTATTGCCCATGGATGTCTGCACTTCTCTGTGCAGGTGGCCCGCAGATGTACACAACCTGTCTTTCTACAGCTTGGTGATAACCTGTGAAACCATGGTTCATTCACTTCCTCTGCAACTACGAAACTTTCGTTCCTTCAGACCTATGCTTTCTTAGATTTGTCAATGCATATCTGCAAATAAAATTTCAAAAAATGGATATTCAATAATTTTCAATAGGCAGGTAGGTGCTAATATGAGTCCCTTTCTCTCTTGTTTATACTTTCCAAGTGCCTTCTTATAGAGGTTTCCTTGTAACCGTTTTACCCCTTTCTCCACCTTTTAGCGCTAACCACTTTCTTGTTGCAACTAACAATTCCTTAATTAGTCAAATCATAACTTATTTATTGCAACCACTTTACCCATAATTAATTTATTATTCAACCACTTAGACTATTCAACCTTCTTTTTACAACTACTTTACCCATAATTAATTTATGTCCAAACCACTTTGACTATTAAACCTTTTTATTACAACTACTTTACCCATAATTAATTTCTTGTTATAACCACTTTATTTTTAATTATTTTCTTTTTGCAACCACTTTGACTAGGAATATTCTTGATGACTTTCTAGAAGCTTTCTATAATACTTGACTTCTTTTTTACCTTTTAGGGGTTTCTAGGTTACTCTAAAGGGTTCTCCAAATTCACAAAGCCATATCTCACTAATCGTGAGGAACTATGTGATGTACCACATATCAACGAAAATGACATGATGTGTATTATCCATCCATGATAGTCTTACATGCATATTCACTGATATTCATTCCTTTATACCTCAAACAAACTTGGGTCCCTTGCCCATACCTTTGATCTACCATAATTCACTATCAGACTTCTCCAAGGGTTGACACCAATCTCCAACATCACTATCCAAAGGTTGACATCAATTAAAACCAACTATCTAAACCAACTGTCCAAAACCTAAATGATTACTATGTGAAAAGGAAAATTGTACATTGTTTAATTATCTGGAGAAACCAAGTGACTATTCTGTTTAGCTACAGAAAACAAGGGACTATTTTTTTCAGCTACAAAAAACATGGGATTGTTCTGTTCAGATGCATAAAACACGGTAAGCTATTATAATGAAAATAACTTGTCTAAACACATGAAATATTGTAATTAATTGAGACTAACAATCCAATGAATTGTTAATTACAGTACTGTAATTACTGGATTTGAAAGAACAATCATGTATTCAATTACTAATATATGTATATTAGTCTATCCTGTGTAATAAATTAGAAATGAATTAACTACAAAAAATGAAAGAACATAATTATAAACCACACAACTAGAAATATTGTAAATAAATCACACAACTAGAAATGTCAATATCACAATGGGAATATAAAAGAGTGACGAACTTGTCCTCAAGGGGCCCTCTAGATTCAAAGAACTCCACTTGATGAAACTGTATAAACTAAACTCTTTGCAAACACAAAATTAAGAACTCATGAACATGAACATGAACAATACCCAAAGCTTTGTATTATTAACAAGTGTGTCTATAGCAGTTCAAATGACAAAGGATAATGATCAACATTGTTTTCTTGATGATCTAATCACTCATATTTATACAATAGAAACAAAATCGATCAGATCTTAATTATATGGATCTCAAAACCTATTCACATCTATAATTATGGGAAATATCAGTTTAAAGAAACAATCGTATCTCCCATATCCTTCACAATTTTAGGAAATTGTCTACGTGAAAGATAAATGGCCTTGTCTTGCAAAAAAACCATGTGGTCGATTTTCAACAAAAATATGATACATAAGTGACAAAAAGAGTATGATTTGAGGACCCAACAATCATTTTGTCTAGAAGACCCTTACTAAGGTCTATTTCAACAAAAATATGTGCATACGTGCATAAAATCACTACAACGTTCTCAATATTTGATTTTATGTAAGTTCCCAAAGCATTCCCAATATACTAAAAAATAGATAAATACCATAAATGTAATGGAAAATTTTGAATACAAACCCAAACTAGCATTTGAATAATTGACATAGTGTTAGAATCAAATTTAGGGAACCAGGGAGTTATAAAAAGTCTCACACTTCCCCAAAACCAAGGTCTTTCCACAAACACTTATTGATAATCAGTGTGATCATAAAACTGAATGATTAAAATACCCTTGGAACATAGACATATCTTATATACTAATATATATTTTTATCGATTACCTTTTGCAATTATATCCAAATGTTTTTTGAATGCAAATTATAAATTTCATTGTGAAAAAGAAAGAAAGAAAAAAATTGAATGTTTTATTCCATTACTACATGATATAAAGGGAATTTATTAGTGCATTAAAGCACATTCCTATGGATTCCAAGGAGTCTAAGGCTATATATAAGTCATTCTTAATACAACTCAAATAATTGGTGAAAGCTCCTAAATAAATTCACTTGTAATTTTATCTAGTTCCATTTTCTCTCATGCCATGTATCCTGCAAATAATTAAAACAAATAAGTCTAAATGTTATATGATGTGGACTTTTTTCGATAATCATCACCAATATTTGATTATGTAATTTTTTGTCAAATTACAATTTTCCATTGTTGAAATTGCATTTTTGAATGCAAAACTTGATTTAACATCCTCAAAAAAACCCTATTACACCTAGATTATGTAATCTCAATAAATGATATATATGTAATTCTAACAATTCTTCTGAATTTTTGGCCATATTTTAAGAAAAAACAATATAGCAAGAAAAAATTTAAATCACATGTTTAAACTACACTAATTAAAACTAAACCATGTGTTTCTTCATTTAATTATCTTTTAAAGAAAGTCAAACATAACATTCAAGGCAAGGTTTATAATGGGCATGTTATACTTTTCAACAAGTAGAGGGAAGGGTTTGTCAAAAAAGTTAAGCCACTCCGTGTTATTTAAAAATAAGCAACTCTAAAAGTTTGTCTGATTACCCCATTGTTAATTGAAACAACAAACCATCAATGTTCTACTTTTTTTTTTTCTAAAATAATGTATATTCTATTGAGAAAATAAAAGGTACAACTCTTAAGCGCCTAAGCGCAAAACAAAAAAAAGTAGCCAGGATCTAGCCCCAACTATTGACAAGGCTATCACATTGGTGGATGAAAGACAATCACCAAGTTCAAAAAATTATGAACAAAAATCCATGACATTCTTTTACAAATAATTGATTACACAAAAAACGTTCAAATAAAAACTAAGCCAGCAAGTGAGATTAAAAACCAAAGAGTACTCCATATCTTCTAGAGAGCAAACCTCCATCCGAGAATTCTTCTAGAACAAAATATTCAATAAAAAGAAGTAATGCATCTTTGGAAAGATCATTAACAATAATGTTAATATCCCTTCGAATATGATAAAAGTTGATGTGATTAAATAGCGCAGATATCTCATGAAGTTGATTCATAATTTGATGGAGTCCCAAATTAATAATTTCAACCTTCTCATTCATCCAATCAATAGCCAACTTTGATTCCCGACGATTACACGAGAAATCGATTTTCCTCTCCATCCTCGAAAAAATCCATTTCCAATATGAGACACTGTAATTATTGGGTTTAAGAGAAAAACCTATATATTTAAGCCCATCGCACAATTCAACTGAGGTGAAATTAAAAAGACTCACGACGCCTTGTCTAATACCATCATCCAATTTAGGAAAGTAAATTGTTGATTTATCATTGTTGATCACCATTCCTATTGCACCACAGAACATCTCCAAAATATCTTTTAAAATCTGAACCTTAGAAGCTACACAAAGACAAAAAATTAGCATGTCATCCAAAAATAATAACTGAGTGAGCCATTCTTTCCTACCCAACTTTACCCCTTGTAATTTGTTGATGCTTTTAGCTTACCTCATGGAACAACTAGGCCCATTAGTAATAAATAAGAAGATGTACAAGGATAGAGGACATCCTTAGTGTAACCCCCGATAAGAATTGAAGAATGGAGACCCCAATACATTAATGAACACTGCAAAATATATAGTGGTCACACAACACATTATCCATTTCAGTAAAGGTGATTCAAACCCAGTAAGGAGAACTAGTAATGAGAGATAAAGCCATGATACATGATCATAATCTTTGGAGAGGTCAATTTTGATGAATGAGATATGACACTTCTGCATTTTAATTATATGCAATGTTAGAGATACTGCCTAATTAATGTCACTACTAGAGTTCAAGGATTTGATTTGATTAGCTGGAGGATGTTGAGAGATTCTCTCAACCTCTCCCTCTAAGAGTGGAATAAGTTGGATCTCACAACACTTATTTAAGTGTGATGTATCTCTGTTCATTTTGTGAAATAGACAATATTATTTCTGTGTGTATTTCATGTCTCTCTGCTCTCATGAATTCTATTTTGGTATCAGAGCGAGGTTGCCTGCACATTTATGAGAGCTCCATTGAAGTGTTGTGTGAGATGAGACATTCACTCATTAAGGACTGTTTGAAGAAGACACCAAGAGAAATCAATTGTTGTTCCACATGATAATTGCTTGTTGCTGCTCCGCATGGTAGTTTCACACTGCTAGAGGAGAGGTTGTTGTTTCCAATTACCAAACAAAGTCGTCAATGCTCATGTTTCTAGGAACCAATAGTAATATTTAAATTTCAGAGGTAATATTTAAATTTCACTTATTGTTGAGAACAGTAATATTTGTTTTACACACAATAATCTTTTTTATCTCAGTTTCCTCGTGATCGAGTGTGCAATAAAAGCATGAGATGGTCTTTAATATGGCTTAATAATGAGCATCATAGCATCCTCTATTAATCATCTGATGTACACATCATTCTCCTCTTGTTGAAGAACAGATCTTGAGGCTTAGAGGACTGAAATTGCAGTAGATCTGAGAAAGAAATAGAATATGAAGACATTGACATCTAAATCACTGCAAAGAAAAATCTTTTGTGAGGTAAAATGGATTCTATGTCTATAGAGAAGTTTAATGGTTTCAATTTCCATACATGGAAAATTAAAATTAAAATTCATCTAATGAATAAAGGTGTGTGGAGCATAGTAAAAGGCACTGAAAAAGCTCCTAGTGATCCCAGACTTCTGGCTGAGTGGGAAAAGAAGGAAGAAAAGGCTAAAACTATTATTAGTTTGGCTCTTTCAGACACACAATTGCATTTTATTGATTTGGAAAAATCATCTAAAGTAATTTGGGAGCAATTAAGTAAATTATTTGGGAAAAAGGCACTGAATGCAAAGTTTTATTTAAAGTTGCAACTTTTTAGCCTCAAAATGCATGATGAGACTCATCTCTCTACTCATATAAACGAGTTAATGTCTCTCTTTAAGCAATTAGCTGACATAGGTACCGATGTAGATCTAGAAGATGCTAAAGCAATTTTATTGAATAGCCTATCTTCTAAATATAGCAATGATATATTTGCATTAAGTCAATTAACCTCACAATCATTGGAAGGAATGGTAGCATCATTATTATCTGAAGAAAAAAGGACATATTTTGAAGACTCGGATATAGGTGGTCTGCATGAAATTGCACTATTTTCAAAAGGTAAGATGAGAAGAACCAAGGGTTCAACAAAATGTTTCTACTGTCACAAGATTGGACATATAGCCTAGAATTGTAGAACTCGTTCTAGGGATCTTCTGAATGGCAAAGAAACTGCAAACATTGCCAACTTGGATGACTTATCAGAATCAGAGAGTGATGAAGAACTGTGAGAGTCATCTCTCAAACTGTTCTAGAAAAAGGAAAGGGGTTGTGTGCTTAAAGTTTTTTTTATGTGTTAATGTTTAAAGTTTTTAATGTAAGTGTTTGTGCAAAATAGGAACTCTTGTATATTGATATAAGCTGGCAGCCCCGGTTTCAAGAACAATTGTTCTTATTCTAAGTCACCTTGTATACTTGAATTTTGAGTACATTTTGTATCCAAACTTCTCTTCTAGACACTGACGGATAGCCGAAAGAAGAAATCTGACAGATGGAGGCATGTTCATAGAATGCATCAATGATTGACATATTTTCTCATGGAAGCCCCGATGAGTCGACATTGTCAAAATTGTCAATCGTACAAGTGCATGAATGGTTATCTGAAACATTTATACTTTAAATGAGTGGAAAGGAAAGCTCAAAGAAGAGGAAGAGAAAGAGCACAATCCAGAAGTGTCAGAGTGGGTGTATGCGTTGATGAGGATCATGCAAGACAAAGTGTTGTAATATTTTATGTTATGTAATTTGTGAAGTTTTATAATGTAGGCATTAATGAGGGGTGTTAGAGATAATGCCTAATTAATGTCACTACTAGAGTTCATGGATTGGATTTGGTTAGTTGGAGGATGTTGAGAGATTCTCTCAACCTCTCCCTCCAAGAGTGGAATACGATGCAATCCATCTTAAGCCGAGCCTATGGCTTCATAGACGATTTGCCTCTTTCAGAACCTGAACTATTCCAAGGAAATATAATGGATAGAATAGGTTTAATCCAGACTGATATTACCTTTGATATAATTTTATAGAGACATTTTCACAAAGAAATCGAACGAAAATCATCAAAAGTACCAGGGAAGTCTAGTTTGGGAGTCACTGCTATGAACATTGAATTGATGCTACTCGAAATTTTAGCTATCTGGAAAATTTATTCCATGGATCACAAATTGATGTAAATCATTCCCAATAATATCAAAAAATTATTCAAAGAATTATGTTGTCCAATCGCCCGGCCTAGGACTCTTATCCATTTTAAACGAGGACATGATGGCTAGGAGTTCAGATTTAGTGACCTCCTTGTTGGCACTAGAGTCAATTAGTTCCCAAATAGTATTATGAATCCTCCAATGATTAGCAAAATTTTGAAAGTATTTTGTTTTTTGATCCCCTGCTGCAAGCCATAGTGCCCTGCTTTTGAGCCACTAAGTTTTCTCTTAATCATAAATGAATTTTGTTCTAAGAATTGACACAATTTTAACAACGATGAGGAGGGTAGGTGTCGTGCAGTCACTACATAGAGATTCTCTAGTTCATGTTCAACATCCCAGAGCTCTTAATATTTTTGTTTCCTCCAAGACCTAGCACAAGATGAGGCTTTCTCTTTTATCAATCGAAGGGTAGCAACAAACTGAACACTAGAAAAAGCCTCAACATTCTCCTAAAAATGCATCCAATTGTATTGTATTAAAATTTTAAATTTTTCATCCCAAGACCATAAATAATTGTATTTGAAAGGCATCTTGGGCTTCCACGATGCTTTGTCAACTTCGAAAAAGATGCGAAAGTGATCCGAACATCAAATATTTCCAACACACTATCGGTAGAGTCCACAATTCTAAAGTAAATTTTGATGCATTAGAAACCAATGTAGCCTCTTCAATACCCCTTCCACTCCACCTCGATTGTTGCACTAGGTCAGAAAAATATGAATAGGCTCAATGTCAACCGAACCAGTTGTTTCCATTTTGTCAATAAAAACTCACAAAATTTTCCTCCCAAGTAGATAATCCCCATTTCTCATCTCTATTGAGTGTTATATTTAAGTCCATTCAGGTCCCCGCCAACAATGATGTGAATATTTTCTTCAAATGCATAATTTGTCATATTATATGAGTAATCATTCCTTATCTAAATCTCTGAACTGAAATGATTGTTGGTAATCACTCACTGCACAAATATCTTCACTTTTTTTATTCCAAAAGCTTCATTGGAGTGTTGGTTGTGGCCCTTCTGTGGGAAGACCAAACAATCAACTAACTGATGTAAACATTTTGGTTACATGACATGAACATGGGGCATGCCTACCTCGTTTGTATACATACTTTTTTTTTTCCCTAGAGAAAGGTTTGGGTCCCATAGTTTCCCCTCTCCCTTCGGCAGATTGCTCTTGTAGTTCCTCTCAACACTCTTCATTACAATGGCACTCTCAGTAAAAAGAAACATTGATGTATTTCAGCTATACGTATGCTCCTAACTTCACACATCAGGGGGCATCTATTATCACTGAAATTCCATCCGCAACATTGCATGCAAATGGTTACAGATATACAACAATGCCAACAACAATTAGTTCACCTACAACCCTGAAATGTATTCCAAAGGAAAAAACTATACAATTGGGTAAAAAATTGACATGCACAAATTCACCAGAGGAAGTGAGTGCACAGTGGGCAGTGTGTGTGGGCCAACAAATCCCTAAGAGTGCACAATGCGCCAAGTGCACGACTGTGTATAAGAAAATTTGTGCTCTTATATGCTAACATCTAGCTCCAATTGGGATGGAGACCTCCCTGCGAGGCTCCGAGAACCTAGAAGTTTCAGTGGCCTTTCCATTGGGATATGGAGTCAACAGTCAACCATTCTCTTTAAAATTTCAAAACCTACTACTTATTCAAGAAAACTAACTACTGCATCTGCTGCAAACTGGAAGAAAGGAAATGCTTGGAAACGAGCTTATTTCCTATACTATCCTACTCTAACCAGATCTGCAACTTGGTTAAGTAAAGTCAGACTTCTGTAACATCCATTCAAGCAACTTCAAAACTGAAAATATCTCATCCATACCACTGATCAATAGATGATGTCTGAAATGTAACAACAGTGGTAAAAACTCCTTCAGGAAACAATAATCACCCGGAAGCACTGATAAGTAAATAAAATCTGAAACTTTCAAGTGATCTGAAAAATATGACTCCATCAAGGCTGCAACTGGATCCTTGAAACCAAAATCAGAAACATATTGATCGATGAATGCCTCATCCATGAGTGCCTCTCTACTTGCAAACATATGACTTTCTAGTTCTCTTGCGATCAAATATTGATCATAAGTAGAAACAACCCTCTCTTCAAAATCATGATCACAAGATGGTGATAAAACAAGGTTTAAATCATATTGATCATTATCAACTAGAAACATGTAATTACCTAGGAAATTGTCAGTTACCTCATGATCAAAGTGATTTGAAAAATGATCATCAACTTGCTATGCATACTTGTCCATAGGAACATCTTTAAACACTATAGAATCTGATTCCCAATCTAACATATACTCACACTCTTGCTGTTGTTCAAGATCTGCTTCATACTCACTGTCTTCTTACTCAAAATATGAAACATACTGACAGTTTCCTTGCTCCGGTGCATGCAGATCTTCAACGTAAATTGGATCTCAAACTCTCTTAGAAGCACAAATGTTCTCCTCAATTTCTTGGACATCTTCAAAAAACATGCTAAGGATGAAGACTTCTTTTCTAACAGGAGAAGGACAAGCTTTGAATGTTGCGTCATAACATAGTATACCATCACAGTGATCTCAATAGGCGAGATCTCTAAGGGCATGCTATGATAAATGTTATAAAATATTATGTTGAAGATAGACGAATCTTCTTCCTCCTCTCTTCTCAAGGCATAAAAATTAGCGAGGTATAAATTAAAAGATTTGTTCTCACCACAATGCTTTGAAAAAGCATTAGACAACTTGATCCAAGATCCAATGGAATCAACTCTCAAACTCTTAAACCATACTGCAACATCTATGAAAAAATGTTTTGAGAACAACCTCATAATAACATCATCATGAATAATCTCGAATTGATCAACAAAATTTTCAAAGGACCCCAAATGCTTCTCAGCTGTAACATGATCCTCTCCAGAAAACTGGGGAAGGTACTTAAGGAAATCAAGAGGATAAGGATGAATGAGGTATGGCATCCTTAAAGGTTTAAACATATTCATCTTGATTCTAGTTTGAAAAGCAGTGGGGTAATCTTGAGGATTAACAAGCTGATTGGAAGTCTCAATAGTCACTGAAGATATTGAGATCTGAAAAAGTTTTGCATTGGTTTCAATCTTCTCAAGGTTACAAGAGTGATCAGATTCAAGAGGGATTTGAATGTAAAACTCATCTTTATGAATAGGTGGAGGTAAATATGATGAATCAACATATACAATACAAGAAGTATGCAAATCTTCTTCTTCTAAATATGGATATATAAAAGAAGATTGATGATCATCCGAATATACAAAACACAAGATGTTCCTTTTAATATGTGAAGGGAAAACTAAAAATGAGCTGACAAAGAACAAAAAAAACTCATGAAGAAGGCTCATAAACTGATACCTAGATTTTACCTTATTCCCTTTCATCTTTCTGTCAACCAGATCCTCCCTAGTGGAGTCTTTGATTATGGATTCACCAGACAAATTGTTACAGTCAATTTATGTGTCCTTCTCTTGTCTGCCATCAAAAGTTGGATCTGTGTCATTCTCCTAGGGAACGTATACTTCACTTCCATTCCTTGACAATGATGTCAATTTTTTATCACTCCAAGACTCTTTCGCTGACTATAAAGGGAACGAGCTTGGTAACATAAACTATTTGGTTGGATGAAATAATTTTTAGGGTGGATCAATCTATGAACCATTAAGCCCCACTTAGACAAGACTATGATGAACACATTCTAACAAACAAATTCCTCTCTGAATAGATCAGATGAGTTAAAATTGATATGGAAAGGAGAACACTATTGTATCGACAGACTCAATACACTAAAAGCATATACAAATGGTCAATTACAGTAGTGAATTATATGTGGGATCTAAATCCACTAATGCAATAAGAGAACGACATCTCTTAATCATCAAATGAATTATAGACACTATGATTTTTGCAATCCATCCACATATACAAAAAGGAATGGAAATAAATAGAGGTCTGATAAAAAACTCAGAGAGGAAATTCTGCATTCAGATATATACTCAGCAAACTCCTAGTCTAAAGATTTCTTATAATTCACAAAATTGAATCATAGTCATGAAGATTTATCCCCCCTCCTCTTCATTACAATTTCATGAAATATATATATGTACAATAATAAATCTCAGATCCCTAATTAATGGATCGATGATTTCTCTAAAAGTCAAATATAGAAAACAGTTAGAAATTTATAGGAAACAATCTTCTAAAAATAAAATGAAGATAACTAGCTTGAAAGGGCTCGACACTTGAGAGGATAGGTGTCCCATATATGATAAAAAAAAAAATTGGTTGATGATTATCTCCTTGATTCCAAGTGTCAATTTTTGTTTGCTAGCTCTCTTTCAAGTCTGCATTTTAGATTGTCTATAATTTTTTATCCAGTGCTTGTGTTTTAGCTTCTTTTGAAGTACTCCTTGCCATTTCCACTGAACTATTGTAAACATCCTCATCTAACCCGAAGGATAGTTCTTAGGAACTTCTTGCTATGCCACAATGTCTCTGGCTTGGAAAAATTTATGCTATTTAGTGGAGTTTGATCATATATTGGAACAATTGTAGAGGTTACAACATTGCTTCTTCGAGGTGACAAAACTAATAAAACGGAAAACTTTTAGAAGTTGTTGCATGGGTAGGTCTATCAAGTAAAAGAGCCACTGAAGAATTTATGGCCATGCTGATTGTCCCAATCAAAATCATTTGTACTCTTTTGCAAAGAACCATTTGAGTAGTAATCTAGAATATTTGCTTCAGCTTCGTCATTCGTCATATTATATGAGTAATCACTCCTTATCTAAATATCTGATTTGAAATTATTGTTGGTAATCACTCACTGCACAAATATCTTCACTTTTATGATTCCATAAGCTTCATTGGGGTGTTTCATGTGCCCCTTCTGTGGGAATACCAAACAATCAACTAGATAATGCAAACTAGGAGCATCCATAGCTTCTAGAATCAGAATATCACCTAGATGTAGGCAAGGGTTCTTAGCCAGAACCACTTTGCATTTTACAATTGTTGAAATTTATTTCCTTTCTCCAAAGCTTGAGACATGTTTGAGAAAAAAACCCTTCAATGGAGGGCTTGAAACATTGATGAAACATTGGTCATATTCCAATTCCCCTATTTCATCCAAACAACCAATTAACCGCCTACCTTGGGGAACAAAAGTCCTACATTTTTTCAAAATCTCTTCTAACCGGAAAACTCTGATAGAAGAAAACATGTCTCTTAAGTGAGGCTCACTTTGGGGTTTAAATCCAGCATTTAGAATCATAGAAATAGTGGTTTGTAAATCTCCTGCGCATGATGTTGTCAATACATCAAATGCCACTTCAACATTTTCAACCATTTTCCTGAGTTTATTAACCATTTTCATTTGTAAATCATGAAAAGCATTGTCATGGACCGACAAGGATGAAAGTAATTATTTCCTTGTTTAAAAATAGGGAAGGAAATGTGTTCAAGTAATTACTTCAAGCATTGTGTGTTTAGAGTCAAACTCCTTCATACTAGGTCACAATGATAGCTTATGTTTATTTTCCGGTTTGTCTACCCAAGTTGCAATTTCTCATTTGCTCTTCATGTTGTTCCATCTTCTACCCAAAAGAAAATGAAATATGGATGGTCTGTAATTGCCTTTATCTTGAATTTCTGTATTTTTTCAAATTTCCAATACCCATATGATTTCCCAAAGCACCCTTTCTACCTAAGACAAGGGCTTCCTCAAATATAGTCTCCATTGCATCTGGCATATATGAATTTCCATTTGATGGGGAAATTTTTTCAGCATGCTCCACTGCTATACGGAATTCATGTTCCATCACTGAGAAAGCAACAACTGCTCCTTGGAAGTCTACTTCTTCAGACATATGTGCAATTTTTCAACTTCCGAGGATCACCCTTCATTCAGATCTGGAGATGATAGAGAATGCATAGACCCCTAGATCATCTTTTAGATTCATCACGATCTCCAATATTATTCTTTTTACACCCTCGTCCAGATGAGAAATTGCACCAATCTCAACTTCCTCCACCGCCTTGAGCGCACGTTGAAACTTGGGCCAAAACCTCTTGAACACCTGGAAACTCTGCATACAACTGTAGCTTTCTCTCTGCTATCATTATTGCCACTTCAATCACCAAGTTGTGCATTGATGAATTGTAGAATTCTCGTCTTTGCTCCCTAGAAAGTTGTCGACACCTCAACACTTGCAAACTGAAGAACAAGCTCTATGCATTTTAATTGATAGTGCATACACTATATCCCATATGCACTAGAAATAATCATCAATATGTTTTGATATATGCCACCACTTCCATAGAAACTAGATGATTTTTATGAAATGTGTCGGGCTAGGCGCTTGCATTGGGATTGTGTTGCATGATGACAATTGGTTTGGTGTATAGACTTTGGTATAATCATGACTTAGGATAGACTAGTCTACTTAAAAACACACCACTTGTGTTTTAGAAAATTTGCAAATGAAAGTATATTTTTTATTTGAAAATGTAAAGTGGCACAAAACTAAAGTTTTAGGCAATAATAACAAGGCTTTTGGAATGCACCTCTTTTTAGAAAATTTGCAAATAAAAATATATTTTTTTATTTGAAAATGTAAAGAGGCACAAAAATAAAGTTTTAGGCAATAATAACAAGGCCTTTAGAATGCAGGTCAGAAAGCAGAGTCAAAATAATATTAGGCAAAAGTGATCAAATAAAGATAGTTTTAGGCAATAATATCAAGGCTTTTGGAATGCAGGTCAGAAGGCAGAGTCAAAAGAATATTAGGCAATAGGCAAAAGTGATCAAATAAAGATTGTCAAGGATAAATGGAAGATTTGAGGATTATAACAATGGGCAAAAGACCAAAGGAATATGAAAATTTAGCATGAAATATGAAGGCCCTTATAAATTTAAGAGGACCTTTTGAGTGCTAACAGGTTCCAAAAGACCTCCTTCCCCTTATATGACCCATACAGATTGAAAAGTAGGAACAATCAATCTAATTCCTTGTAGAATGGTTCTATACAGAGTCCCAAAAAAATAAATAGAAAAGTGATTTGTAAGAGAGAAAACAGATCAAATTATTTTGATGATACCTCCATAATGTCCAAACAAGTCTAGACCATGGAACACAAAGTCCGAAAATAGTTTCACCCATTCATCAATAAGAACATCACAAGAAACCATCATTTCTTGAAGAAATATGACATTCGATCTATCCATGTCAACAAACCTCTTCAAGGAGAGTTTTTTAGCTCATTCCCCTAGGTCGTGCATATTCATAGCCATGATTTTCATGAGGTACCCATCACTAGGTTTGATCCTGTTCTAAGGATCCTAGAGATTATTTTTTTTTCCCCTGCAAAAATTCATGATAGGCACTCTCTTATGCATGTTTTAGCATTTATTTTCACCCCACCTTTCTTGGTATAGGAATTTTAATACCATCAAACCCCAAACCCCCCAAGGCTTGCCACTGAGAAGAATGTCTAGACCTTAGTGTTGTGTTGGTTTTGTAACTTGGGTGAGAAAAACAACAACACTTGCATGTCTAGATAAGCCTGCTAGACAAGACAGAAGTTTTTGAGTGGGTTAAACAAGCCAAACACATGTAATAAACAAAGAAACAAACTAAAACAACTAAGAAATAAAAGTTATAAATCATGAGAAAATTAGAACAATAAAAATCAACCAATGACCAAGATAATGCAACCAATGGATCAATAGATTAGTAGGAAGAACACTGTAGAGAAAAATGAGGACTTATGAGTCCCCTCTTCCTCCTTAGGAGGGCGCTTGAGTTTCATAATGAAGATCTATTCTTACAATGGAAGAAAAATGGAAAATGGTGAATAAAATCAATGCCTATTCCCTCAAGAGGTGGGTGGAATGGCCTATTGCAATGATGCTTGAAGGCTCCAAAGAGAAAAGAGGATTCTCAAGGGAGAATTGAGGTAACATAACAATACTATGAAGATCTTGGTTTCTTAGTGTGTTGTGACTATCATTGATGGTAGGTCTGATTGTCATTGATGGCAAGATTAGAGTATGCAATGATGGAAAAATAGGGACAACGAAAGCCCAGGAGGAGAAGAGACAGTGATCTTTGGATCCCATTGAGAATTCCCGATGAACATCAGATCTGAGCCTGAGGTCTGACTGGCATTGGATCCAGGAGAACCTACATGTTTGTTAAAGAGAAAGGTGAAGCGGGGTTATGAAATCCTGAAGGCAGGAGGACAATTTCAGATATCGGGAGTTGGAAGAGTCAAGACTCTTCATCATCAGGAGTCCCAGAATTGCGAAATCCAAAACCCCAAAAACCTGAAATAGGCACACCAACAAAGAATTTCGTAGACTGGCAAATAACTCCATTTCGGGGTCCCGGATACCGAGAGTTGAAGTGTCGAAACACTTCATCACAGAAGTGCTGAAATGCCGAACTGTCGAAATGCGAAATGCCGAAATCCTGAAATAGGAACACCAACAAAGAGCTTTGCAAACCAGAAAATAAGTCCATTTCAGAGTCCTGGATACCGGGAGTTGAAGTGTCAAAACACTTCACCACAGAAGTACTGAAATGTCGAATCGTCGAAATGAAAAACAACGAAATACCAAATATTTGATCTGAATCCATTTAGGAACTTCGGATACCGAGAGTTGGAGGAGTTAATCACCAAGAATATTCACCACATGAGTCCTGAAATGGAGAAATGTCATTGATCCGACTCCATTTTGGAGTTTCAGATGCCAGGACTTGGAGTTGTCAAGAACTCTCACATCAAGAATGCCAAAATCATGATATGTGAAATCACAAAGAGATCTGGACCATCGAATCATCAAGATTGTGGGCCATTGTTCCGACTCCATTTTAGAGGTTCGAATACTGGGAGTTGGAAGAGTCAAGAGTTGAGACTCTTCATCAAAGGAGTGTCGAAATTCTGAAATGCAAAATGCTAAAATGAAAAATGTGAAAACACCTTTTTGGTGTAAGCCTTGGTCACCGCCAGAGGTCACATCATCGAAGAGCTGTAGAGAAGAGCTCGAAGAGACAAGCTCCATTTCGGAGTTTGGGACATGGAGAATCGAGACTCTTCACCACAAGAATGTCAAAATGCGAAATAAACGCAAGATCCTATGGATCCAATCCAATGGTGCAGGTGAATTTAAGTATGATCGGAGGGCTACTGTTGCACTTCAATGTGTAACTACTAGAAATAACTGATGGCTTCTTCCAGAGGAATGAAATAGGCCTGAGTGTGATCACCAGAGAAGATGAAAAGGCTCGAGGCATCTTCCGGTGGAAGGAAGACTATTCTTAGAGGTGATTGACAGATGGAAAAGTGTTGAAGCCTGTAATTGCAACAGAGAGGATAAACTCGACTTTGATAGAGAAGATGAAGAGTCTCAACTACAAGACAGGCTAAGGAATCTCATCATAATGCCCAATGATGATGGACGCATGGGTTTAACTGCCAAAGAAGTTGAAGAGTTTCCATGATGATCAAACAGAGCACTTGACTTGGACAGAGCATGCAAAAGCATGGTAGGATAGCATGCACAAGGTGCATAGAGACTATAAGTATGAAGAAAAAAGAAGAGATGGATGTCGTTGTTGTTCAGAGTGATCAAGGAGTGTAGGAGGAGTGTGCAATAGCGGAAACACGGAGAAGAGGAATCATGCATTGAATGGAAATGGAACATAGAGCATGAAAGGTAGAAGCATAGTAAGTGCAAGGGATGTGTGCAGCAAGATAGTGAGACACTAAAGGAAGGCTGAGGTGCTCTTGTAGAGAAAAACAGAAGTTCNCAGATAGAGAGACAGTGATATGGGAGAGTAGAGCAACATAGCAGAATAGTGATAAGTCTGGTAAGCCAATGACAAATAGTGTATCACTGTGTTAAATTTACATATAGAAAAGATTTATATCTCAGGGTGGTTGGGAGGCACTAGGGAGGACTATTGTCCTTAGAGGTTCAAGTGGGTGCTTGAACACAGTGAGTTGTATCTTCCATTTGGTTGCAGCCAGAGAAACCAGGGTGGCAGGGTGGCGCAAGGGAGAACTGTTGTTCTCTATTGTACAGGTTGGTACCTATGTGACTGGAAGTTGGTGCTTCCATCCAGTTGGAGCTGGAACATTTAGGGAGTTGGTGCTTCCTTCTAGTGGGTTCTAGAGAAACCAGGGAGTTGGTGCTTCCTTCTAGTAGGTGCTAGAGAAAATAGAGAGTTGGTGCTCTTAGCAAGTTGCAACCTACAATACAGAGGTTGTAGCCTCACAATGAGTTGGAGCTCATATGTATGATAATGTACAGAATGGAAAGATTACTTATCATATAAAGAAGAAGAGGTTTTTACCCTTTATGGGTTTCCTCAGGAAATATCTATCTCTGTATATTTCATATGTGACAATGATGTTGAATGTTCCATTGCTTACTTCCCTGCATTATTGTGATTGTCATTAAGTGCTATGCAAAGAATTTAAAATAAGCATTATTGTTTAAGCATGGTAACAACTGATTCACCCCCCCTCTTAGTTGTCCAACATAGTGCACCCATGGATCTTATTTATAACAATTATTTGAGGAAAAACATAATTGGTTCTTGGTGTGAACAAGGGGCCTTTTAGGGAACCCATTAGTCCTTGACCAACCCCCCATTAGGATTTCGCTCAGATATGAAGGTCAAATCAGGTTGGGAGCTAGTCCATAAGTGATTGGGGGGCGACAAGATCCATAAATGCGTTGTTCATAGAAGTGCATAGATTTTCTTGTACACAGTCATGCACTTGGTGCATTGTGCACTCTAAGGACTTTGTTGGCCCATGCACACTACGCATGCGCTTCCTTTGGTGAATTTGTGCATGTCAATTTTTGACCCAATTGTATAGTTTTTTCCTTTGGAATGCATTTCAAATATGTAGGTGAACTAATTGTTGTTGGAATTGTTGTATATCTGTAACCATTTGTGTGCAATGTTGTGGATGAAATTTAAGTGATAATAGATGCCCCCTTATGTGTGAGGTTAGGAGCATATGTATAGCCAAAATACATCAATATTTCTTTTTAATGAGAGTTCCATTGCAATGAAGAGTGATGAGAGTAACTGCAAGAGTGATCTGTCAGAGGGAGATGGGAAAATGTGGGACCCAAACCTTTCTCTAGGGAGAAAAAAGAAAGTCTATATACAAACGAGGCGGGAATGCCCCATGCTTGTGTCATGTAACCAAAATGTGAGACTGTAACTGAAGATGCATGTTGATGTTGATAATTATAGTGTCCTCAGGGGTGGTTGATAACAACAAATGACAATTTTGAATGGTGAACATACTCTAAAGTTTGGCAAGGACGCCTGTAAGAAGTGTCGATGAATTATAGGCATTGATGGCCTAGCGAATTCAGAGGTCTTTGGCTGGTTTGAAACAACTGCAATATTCACATAGTAAGACCCACCATAAGATGATAATTTTTTGAAGTCAAATGTTATGGGGGTCAACAGAATCAAAGAGAAATGATTATTATCTCTGTGTCGTTCGAGACTGCTCATTGTAAAGGTAATGAGAGTCAAGATATTTTCGCCCTTTTGGAATCTGTGATGATGTTGACAGAAAGGGAGACATGACTCCAAGAAGTAAAGGGCTTCGTGAAATCAACTAGGATGAGATCAAGTACTGATAGGTAACATGAATGAATTCAATATGTGGTGAGACTCAAGACTGCCCTTGGTTGGGGAATTTTGGAGGATGAGTGGCAGCAACCCTAAAACTCTATCTAGTGTGAGGGGGATGACTAGATATGGGGTTAAACTGTGCCAAAGGATTAACAAAGTGTAAAAACTCAAAGATCATGGATACATGGACTTGGGATACTTAGGTTTTATGAACGATGTCAGAATGGAAAAAGAGTGGATGCATGTTATGGTGGGAAATCCCCCTATGGACTAGCACTTCGGGTTATATTATGCATGTAGATAAGACCAAAAGTATCCTACTTTCTATCATATTCCTAGACCTAATCCCCATTTCTTTTAAGAAAATACATGGTTAAATGAACATACCTTTTTCCAGACATTTGATGTCGATCCTTCTTCACGCTTGATCACTTTTTAGCAGCTATCCTCCCAAGACTGACTTACATACAAAACAAGCAACAAAATCTACATGCATTTGTTCTAAAGATTAACGGGTTAGAGATTCAAACATATATTCACTGAACTATGAAGAACTCATATAGTGGGACGGGAAAAGCATTTCTTTATTATTAACTTTAATGAATCAAATTACAATGTTGAGACCGGCCACTGCTCTGCGAACCTAATCCCAGGCTCCTCTTCAAATGTCCTCCAACTTCTTTTCTATGTATCTCTCTTTGCACAAGGATGGCTAAAGGGTTGGGACAATGTGAATGTGCAATTGGGTAGAGTTTCTTTACTATTATTCTCCTCCTCCAAATGGGACCCCTAACCCTTCTTTTATAGGCTAGAAGAAGCTAGGTATTTGGATGAACCCTCGGCCATGCATGGTTGGAAGTTTCAGTTAACTCATCCAAAGCTGTGTGTTCCATTGACAACTTTCCTTTTTTTGTGTATTTGTAGGTACAAATGGGCTGTTTTAGGTCATCTAGCGTGTACACACATGCAATAATGGAGTAGGGTGCATGGACCCTTATAAAATAGGTTTTTTAAAGAGTTGTTCAGCAGTGTTTTGGCAAAGAAGGAATCTGAGATGGCCTGATGCCAGGTAAGCATGTCTGGTGCAAATTAGGGTTATAACAGATGCCCCCTAATGTGTGAGGTTAGAAGAGCATCTGATGGCTGAAATACATTACCAATCTTTACTGATGTGCCAAACAGGTGAGCCCAGGGACCAGGAACCAGAAGGCGCCATCTGCAAAATAAAAATATCTCACCGAGGCGGGCATACCCATGTTCGGGATAAAATAGAATTATGGCTACCAATCAAATACACTGTAGATCCATGGAAAATAACTATATAAAGTGTATCCATGAATAATACACAGCGAAGCTACATCTCAAAATCAGAAAGATATACATATAGAGTATCCATCTTCTAGAAGTTGATATGGCCTAATGGCTGGAGATGAGGTCTTTAGAACTTGAGCAACAACTTCAAAATCTTCAAAATCAAGGTAGGAGTGTAATATGAGTGTACGAATACACTACCCAGAGGTCTTCGATGGCTTGTCGGCCATGGACTAGATAATCTTGATGATCAGACTGAAGGCTTCATTGATTTCAAGGAAGGACTTGATTGGACATTAAGGATGGCTGGGTATGAGGGCAAGAGACAAACTACAGAGGGGTCAACTCAGGCTTGGTGACAAAATTCCCTTGGACAACAGCATGAAAAATGATGAGACTCAGGCAGCATGGCATTAACATAAGTTTACGAGGCAGGAGGCAATGCAAACTCTCCATATGTTTGGAAGAATAACCAAACGGAGGAAGACACAACTCTATGTAGTGAGAAAATCTTCCTAAGGTCATATTAAATCCCAGGGTTTGATGAACAAACAAAGAGATGTGCTTTATCCAAGGGCGACTCATTATGTTACCAATAAATAAAATACTTTTCCCTTCCTCTTTTTGGGGTATATTTGATTTTTTTGTCTTTTTCAATAATTTTGGAAAAATAATAAAAGAATGTTACGTTACAAAGGAGAATCGAGTGTCGCAAACATACTAGTTCGAAGCGCATGGAACATAGGGATGTTTAGGTAAAAGAGACATATGCAAGAAAAGGACACTCGGGAAAAATTCTCCAAGGGCCAAAGGTGTCAAGACACAGAGGAAAAATGTTATAGGGCTTGCGTATAAGACATGCTTCAGATGGTTCAGTTGAGAGCAACATGGATTCATCATTAGGCCAAATATGCGGGTATGCAAATGCAATTAACAAAACACACAATGGTAACATCCTTCGATGTAAGTTTAACGAGCCTAGAGAAGGTAAGTCAGTGGTTTTTCATATTTAGAGAGTCTGAAAAAACGTAAAAGGAGACTCCATTGGGGTACCTTTTTCGAAGGTAGTCTAGTCGGTTCGAAAAAGGGGTAAACTAGCACCGACAAGACGTCTATTCAAAACCATTTTAAGGAGTATGATAAGGACAAGCTCACTTGGCCATTTTTTCATTTTTAAGGAGTTCGAAAAAAGATTAACTATGGACTTTGTTAGGAATGTTCTTCTGGACCAGTTTAGCGAGTGTGAAAAAATAAGGTCACTCAACGATCTTTTCAATTTTAGGGAGTCTGAAAAGAGCTTAAATATGGACTCCGAGGGGGTTCCTTTTTCGTAATTTGGTCACTCAGACCCGAAAAAGGGGTAAAATTGTACCTGAGGGTACTCTTCTAGAGAATTGAAGTTCCATAGAGTAAACCTTTGCTCGTACAGTTGACCGTCCAGACCGAAAAAGGGGTAAACTACCACCAGACAGACATGACTTCAAATTTCAGTTTAATGAGCGTGAAGGGCCACAAGATTGCTCGACAATATTTTCATGTTTAGAGGGTCTGAAAAGGGCTTAAAAGAAGACCCATAGAGGTTACTTTTCTCAGTTAATCCATATGAGATCGAAAAGCATAAATGCGGTCTTGCCAGATGTTGCTTTCGGATCTCAAAGCTAGCTTGAAAAATAACAAAGTTAGCTCATGATCGACACTTTGTGGGTCGACGTCGGGTATCTTCTCGGGGGAGAAGTATGCTCCGACAAAAACATTGTCTATGACGCGAGGGGTTCTGGAGATATTTATAGGTACCATTTTAGCGATAGTTTCCATATTACCCTCAACATAGACCTCGTGTGTAGCTAAGGGATTGATAGGACAATACCTATCTCCAGTCATAGTTAAAGCGAATTCTCCGGCCTCGATTCTACTTAACTCTGGGAAGAAGTATGATCTGTGATGAAGATCATCCCAGGGTTTGTTCGGACGAGAGAACCTTGAGCCCAAAAAGGCTCTATAAGTGGATCAAACTCTTGTGCAGGAGTTGGATCTGGGTTAGCTAAATCTTGTTGGACTAAAGAGTATGTTACTTTAGCTACGGACAAGTGCATGAACATGCTCGGATGCCCTGTCCCCTCCATCGTGGTCAATGGGGAAGGAAGTATCCACGGACTAGTGAAGTAAGTCATGTGAAATGACGAAACTTGGAAAATCTCAACCTTATGGTGATCGGATATGAACTTTACATCACCTTGTGGGGGTGGGTAATTGAAGGTACCTATCAAAGATGGGCACAAACAAACACCTACGTTGACCATGCCTAGTTGAGGATTATCAATCATCAAGACTATGGATGCCCCCAATGAAGGGTTAGGTCTAGAGAAAGATAATTGATTGATGGTCACAATCCGGCCCTCGTGTGGAAACAACAAGACCCGAAAAACTGTAGCAACCATAGCTTGCATGGCATAAGTCCAACTCCTCCCTAACAAGAGGTTATAGTCGAGGGGCACATTGACTACCTCTACCTCGACACACATGGTCTTCCCTCCTAATTTCATGGGGAAAGAGGGAATGATACCATGTGGTTAGAATGAATGACCGTCGAAAGTAGTAAGAAGAGTAGGTGACGCGGAAAAAACAGGCTGGCCAACGACCTTCCAACATGCCAATGACATAACGCATGTCGAGGCACCCTCATCAACCACTGTGCGAAAGATATTCTGAGAAAAAGTTTTCATGGGATATGCCACGACTATCTGAAATGCTACATGGTAAGGCAGATGAGATTTTAGGTCGGTTGTATCCATCATAATTGTACCCAGATTACAAGTCTCGATATATCCTAAAGCAGTTAACAAGGCTTTCCTCTGGGAAGGGCAACTTTGGAGGACCTCCAAAGTGGACATCGCATAAGGGGTTTGTGATAAATCTTCCACCACAAAATAGTTTTGGGCAGCCCTTGCATTTGGGTTGTCAGAAGCTTTTTTGAACACATCTTTTAGGATGCGTGTCATTGTTTTTCCCAAAGTCTTCTCAATCTATAGAGGAAGAGATGGGAGTTCGGCTTCTTTTCCCTTCTCAGAAGTGCTTGGTTTAAAATAATCATGCACTCTAGTCGATATAAAATAATCACCCTTCACCATATATACATTCGCATATGTGGGGTTGTTCGAAGATGGAGAGGGTCCTTGGCTGCCTCCCTCCGTGCTTGTAGAGGCTTGGGTTAGATTTTGCCCATGTTGAAATGGATTGGTTAACACAGTTGATTGTTGCTACATCACAAACTTTTGGGCTTCTGCAAGCTGAGGACATAGATGGGTCGGGTGGTCTTTCACACACAAGTTGCATGGATACCTCGCCTTTCATTTCTCAGTGTTGTCCCTGCCAACATTATCCGTAGGTTTTTTATCCTCCTTACCCTTCTTTCGTTGTTTTTTCTTTCCTTCAGGCTAAGGGGTGGCCTTTGGATAAGTCGATTTCACTATGTGTACATTCGACGTTTTGGTAGGGGGAGCAGCCAAAGTAGTAGTTTGGCTAGCCGCTGTGTGTTGTATAGAAAATTGTTGCAATTTCTTCGTCAGTTGCTCAACGCACTGTGTTTGTGCTGAACCAACAATACCATCAACATGTGGTCCAACTCTCTGTCTGGTTTTATCAAGTATTGAGTGTGGCACATTTGGCAAGATCTTGTATAATAAACTAGATTGAGAATATATTATCTCAATTTGTTGAGCTCTCATGATGGCATCTTCTTCGGAAAATACTCCAGACGTCGCGACATCTTTGGATAACTGTGGGAACAAAGACTTAAGGAACCACTCGAGCAGGAATGCTGGTGGGACTATTACCTTAATTAAACTCTTTCGGTGTCTCCATTCTTGGATGTGATTAGAGATATGGTCTGCTTTTTTTTATGAGAAATTGGCCAGCAATTCGGTGCCAACATCGTATCTCACAGGTCACTGGAAATGGTTTAGGAAAGCCATCACCAGTTCATCGAAGGAAGAGTATCTTGAGTGATCGAGCTCAATGTACCATTTCGCGGCACTCCCAATGAGAGTATGTTGAAACAATTGCAATTGTATTGAGTCATCTTTCAACAAGTTAGATGAAAACCAAAGATGGAAGGTAGTCACATGATCTCTTGGATCTTCGTTAGACTTGGCTTCGAACTTTGGGATGTTCGAAGGAAACTTTGTCGGCATAGAAGGCCAATGTGGATCATGATAGATAGGGTCATTCAACAACCTTGTCAAGTCTGGAAAATGAAAAGTTGTCAGGAAGGGTAGTTTGGGTTGTCAGTTATAACCTAGGAAAAAGGGGCCTGGAGTTTGACTGGCACCAGGTTACCAGGAAAAATTTGGTTGTTGGCCCAGATTCTGGTAAAAACCATGGCCATCGCCAGCATATGGATTTTGCGTGTGAGTAGACATCATCAGTTGATTCCCAAAATAGGACATAGATGGTTGGGCATGCGTTACATTCGAAAGACTTTGGGAAGGGTTTCCCCATGTTGATTCCGTGGGGAGTGGCATAGTAGTTTGTCCAGGGTTCCATTGATTGTGAAAAGAATTACCCCAGATTGACATTCCTAACGAGGGAATGGATCCTTGCCAAAAATTCTAAGGCCCTGATGCGGAAGAAGTTCCTGGGTGTGCCCCTTGTGCAGGAATAGTACCCTACATAGAAATAGATTGTCCAAGACCAGGATTGCCCCCAGTCGGGAAAGTAGCTGACAAGAAGGAATTGTTATCAAATGCACCAAACAAAGAAAACAATGTCGAACCTACCAACATACTATGCAAAGGTGGTCCTTGACTCCTTTCTCCAAATAAACTATGGTGTGAAGGCGGCCTGGCAGATGGCTGGTGTGTGCCACCGAGCGAAGGGATCGGAGGAGGTATATGACCTCCTCCATAAGGGAAAGTGTTAAAGGGAGTGGAAGTGCCCCCAATTTGGCCTTGCAGAAGAGCATTAGAGATCCTTGTCCCCAGAGCTAAAGTCTATGAAGTGGAGTAGGAAAGTACAGGGCTTGTACCTGAACTAGGCATCTGGTATGAGAACGGAGGGCCTGTCGCACTTGGTGTGCAAGGGGTTTTGGCCGCTACCAAAGATAGGATCAGACCACTATGCGATATAGAGGTGGTCCAGACCATGGTGACTCAGACCGGTGATGGTGGGTTAGGAGGTGGAAACTCTCCTGTGGTGACAACCATAGTGGGAATTGAAGAAATCCCAGAAGGAGTAACAACATTTGTTTCCATTGTTGTGTGCGACACTATCTGACACTCGTAAGGATGAATCTGTATGATGGTGGGTGATGAAAGATAAGTGGTTTGGGTTTCAACTAGACCAAGAGTTTTCACTCCAAAGTCTAAAACAGTCGATTCCTCTGAATGTTGGCTAGGCACAATTTATTGTGACCCAGTCGCTTCAAAAGACCCTTGTTGGTCTAGCTTTTGCATTAGTGGTGGCGGGGGTGGATCCTGTGTAACCGGTGGCATGCCAAGAAGCCTTCGTGACCGACGGAGCTCATGATCCTCCACTGTGTGAGAAGATCAAAATACACTCTAGGGAATTCTAGTCATTCAAAAATAACAAACAATAAAAAAGTCCTTATAAGATAAGACAGGCAAACACTAAATTAATTGGAAGAACAGTTACAACAACCAACACTAGAGAAACTTACCGGTGCAAGTGCAACTCGAACAAGGAAGCAACCTCCAGGTATACTCTGCAAAGCATGGCCTGATGTTTGTACTAGCTACCGTGGTATACCCCCGTAGTCACCTGTGTATGTCCCTAAAAAAGATAGGCAACTAGGTTTCCAGCGTGCGAACAGTCACCAGGCAGGTATAGTTGAAAGTCGGGTAGACCATAATGAGTAGGGTATCGAGCCTAAAACCTGTCAAGGGTATTGAGAGAAAGTGGTCTGGAAGACAACTGAGGACCTCAAATGGATTCAAGACCCACGAAGCTCCGTGGAAAATGCAATCGACGAAATCCCAAGACAAGCCCTCTATATGTGTTCTCCACTATGATTGGTCCAGCTTTGGAGAGGTTATCTCTACTACCTTTCTGCACATGACCTCGTGTTTATCCCCTGTGTTAGAGGGGGGTCCCAGATAAATTTCATGATATTGGACATGGAAACTCCCTAACTCAGACTCCAATGTTTGATTTTAATGGCCTTGAAGAGTTTCCTCTCCAACCTAATTCAAGGCCCTAATCTTGAACTAATTGGTTGACCCTACAAACATAAAAGTCTAATGAATTTTAGATTTAGCGTTAATTTTATGGCTTCTCTTATGTCAAAGGTTATGAAAGTGAAACTAGTGATGTTTGCAAGATTGAAAGATGAAAGAAAAAATGAACAGAAAGCTGGAAACAAAAACCTTCACTTAACGCAAATTTTCAACAACTTTTCAAATTTTAAAATTTTTTCTAAGATCCTTTGAACAACAAACTCAAAGAAGGATTTCACTCTACTACGAGCTACTTACGATCTAAGAAAACTTTCAAGAACTTATTAAAGAAAATACTTTTCCCTAGTTACTAATGGAAAACAACACTTTTCAACCAAACAAAGAAATGAGAGATTTTTTTATTTATTTGAATGCTCACAAAGGAAAAATGAAAAATATCAAGAAGTCAAAAACCAAGAAAAAATTATGGCCTAATCGCAGATCGCAAAGAATCACTGCAAGAAATCACACACTAGCAACTTAAAAAAGGACTCTCACACTTGTCTAAAAACCCTAAAGAAAATTTTGATGAAAACTTTTAAATGAAAAAAGAAAGCTATGGCTAAGATCAAACCTAAGCTATTGACTGCTAGGACAGAGATTCAAAAAAACTAGAGAGGTATAACTCTTGTCAAGGGAAAGGATGACTGCCTCACCCTCAATATCAAGTGTGTGTAGGCGAGTTGTGTAGAGCCAAAGGTCATGTACACACGTGTTGGCCTCATACAAGCCGCATGTATCTCTAAAACTCTGAAACAAATAAAAACAGACAATCCAAACCAAGAAGAGACCACTGATACTGAGAACCAGGATCTCTTGAAGGCTTAGACATTTTTTTTTTTAAAACAAAAAAAAGAAAACAATGTAAGGAAAAATTCGTAGAACAAACCCATATGAGGTGAACCCTAAACTATAGACTGAAAACAACAAAGACTAGAAAGAGTTCCAGAAAACCCCTGAGAATGACTGATTCTGACAGGGAAGAGGATGACTTCCTCAAAAATTTTCTAGAATCATACACGCTACTGTTACTTCTTCAGCTAGCGTTTACACATGGGCTATAAGAAAGTAGGGCATGGGTACACGCATGCAGACCTGATGCAGGCCACGTGTACCTATGTGGGCCTCGAAAAAAATACAGTCAAGTAAAGAAATATAGATAGCTAGTATGGAAGACTAGAATCTTTATTAGCTCAGGCTTTGCAGAAACTTCAAAAAACAGGAAAGAAAACCAGTCTTTTAAAAATACCCAAAAATATTCCTAGGAACCCTAGAGACTTCCCCAATATGGTCGCCAATTCTGTTGTGGTGGGAAATCCCCCTACGAACTAGCACTTAGGGTTATATTATGCATGCAGATAAGACCAAAAGAATCCTACTTTCTACCGTCGTCCTAGACCTAATCCTCATTTCTTTTAAGCAAATACATGGTTAAACAAACATACCTTGTTCCAGATGTGGAAACAAAGTCTTTTTACAAGTACCAAATAAATAAAGAATAACTTGGGTTGAATATACATATATAGAAATGGGTGCCCCAGTGAATGATGGCTTGCCCTACGAGGGCACAAGTTTGTGAAAGAGAACTGGTGGAGGGTGGGGTCCCTGTGGGTGGGTTTCTATATGAGGTAAATGAATGGACAATCTGCAAATGGGAAAAATAATGGTGGATGAGATGAAGGGTTAATGATACTGGGGAGGTGCAGTCAGTAGAACCGAGGTGATATGAACTTGGAGTCCATTGGGAAAGATATAAAAATGATGAGAGGAGTATGGGGTTCATTCTCAGAAGTGCATAAGACTATCAAGAATCCCATCCCTAGGGGGTGAAAGTAGCATGAGTGTCAAGTGGCCAAGGGGAACTATGAATGGGACAACTCATGTGGGGGAGATTGCTACCGAGTGACAGTAACAAAATATAGCAGAGGTGATGGTACTGCAAAGCTAGATGTAAGGGTCCTAAAGGTAAATTTCAGAGGGTGTGACTGGGAGATGTAATTGATTTTCAAAGGGAATAATTGCATGATAATGTCGAACATATACCTGAAGGGGTTGTGTTTCTTGTGGAGTGTTGGCGGGCTAAACAGTCCATCCGTCAACTGGAAGAGTGGAACCGGTCTGGGGTTGTCTAAATAACCCAATCCGTTTGGAATGTACCACCCTGACGAGTTTAACGGCAACATTGGCCGCTCTAATGTCTCCTAAGAAAACCAAAGAGAAAAAAATTGATCTGAGCTAAGTGATCTAAACTAAGGAAACTAGAGACTAATAAAACAAACTAAAACAAACTAACTAACTAATAAAAGAAATTAAAATAAAATAAAGGAAACTAGAAACTAATAAAACAAAGACTATGAATTAATATACTAAATGCTAATTATTCTAACAATACTACCTACAAACTACTAATAACTCAAATCAACTACCTAATTATCAATTTAATTACAGTTTATTCACAAATATACATTGCATACAATCTACAGATTTGAA
>JASDQU010680584.1:69568-95253 GCA_032191745.1 Picea mariana
AGGTGATCAAACATGAAGACTGTTGAGTCGATATTTGTGGAGATGGTTTCATCCGATTACATTGGAAGCAATTCATACATCGTGCTTTTAATTGAATGATCTCAATCTGCTGTTGTGATTATAATTAGTCAATTACAGTTACGACTATACCTGTGAATCATTTGAAATGCAGCGAATGAGAAATGTGGTTGGATTCTATGGATACAGTGATGAATGAAATCATAATGGATTTCTATATTGGCAATGATATGAATCCTATGCTAATCGATAATGATTGTTTGTATCTCATACGATTTGGTTTATCATTGTTTGCATTCATGGATCAGTCTTGTTAAGATGTGATACGATTTTATGTCGATTGGGAAAACATAGCATCTCTACTCTGTCCTGATTGTATTCTGTTCGATTTGGTTTGATTTAATCATTAGTAATCTGTTGATTATTAAAAGATGATTGGATTCGATTTGATTTGATTGTATATTTGGTCATGCTTACTATTCTAGACCAGCTACAAAATCAAAGATTTTGTAGCTAAGTCTATAGAGTCATTTTTTTATTGTTTTCTTAATAAAATACTCCTCTAACTTGATATTTGTGTCTATTACAGGAAAATTCAAATTGGCAATGGATATGAGGAGCAGTTGGGAGATATCTTCAGAATTTTACTTGCATTTTTAGTTACTTAGTTTAAGGGATTTTGGGATAATTCCCAGATTGTGTAAAACTATTTGCTATTATTCCCAAGGATGTTTTACCTTGTGAAAAACCTATATAAACCTATGGTTTTGTAATAATAGATCATCCTCAGTTGGGGAGAACAAGGATATGTAATTCTGATTCAAACTGGAGCTGAATTGGTGTTTTGTCATAGCTTTTGCTTCTCAATATATTGACATTGTGTTCCATGTTTTGTATATCACTTTGTTTATGGTTTAGTATTACTTTTGCTATCTAAATCAAATGCAAATGATATAATTTCTTTACTGTTATACATATCTTGTCTCTTCCAAAAAGAAATAAAGGACATAACAGTTGTTGATTCATTTTGTGAATGATAGCTTTGTCTTCTTCATAAATTGAATTGTTATATATAAATTAGCTGCATTATAGGTTTCCCCTTTTGCAGGAATTTATAATCAGAAGATTGTTATGATCTCTTTTATGTCTTGTTTGTCCTGTAACATACTTCAAGAAGCAGCATAGCTAATCGTTTACGAGAAGAATACGGACTTAACAGTGTGAGTTTCCCTCCTCCAAACAGCTTAGAAGCAATCATACACAGGACAAACTTGGAGCGTTTCCAGGTCAATTAGTATTTAGGTTACTACTTTTGTTAAGTAGTTTAATATAGATATAATTTTAATTTGTTTTAATTTCAATTAGTTTACTCTCTTATTCATAAATCATAAAATCAAAAAAAAAAGAGTCATCTTCGTTGTCTTGGGACAACAAGCAAATTAGTTTCACAGGTTTTATTCAAATCTGTAGATTGTAGATAATGCACATTTGTGAATAAACTGTAATTAAATTGATAATTAGATAGTTGATTTGAGTTATTATAAGAGTAATTTGTAGTTTGTAGATAGAATAGTTAGAATAGTTTATAGTAGTATAATTATCTTTGTTTTATTAGTTTCTAGTTTCCTTTATTTAGTTTGATTTCTTTTTATTTAGTTAGTTAGTTTGTTTTAGTTTGTTTTATTAGTTTCTAGTTTCCTTATTTTAGATCACTTAGCTCAGATCAATTCTCTCTTTGGTTTTCTTAGGAGACCTTAGAGCGGCCAACGGAGCCATTAAACTCGTCAGGGTGGTCCATTCCAAACGGCTTGGGTTATTTAGACAACCCCGGACCGGTTCCACTCTCCCAGTTGACGGATGGACTGTTTCGCCCGTCAACATCACTGCATAGAATTCTTTGTCATATGTGGAGTACTTTTTCTTGGTATCATTCAGTTTCTCACTGAAATATGCAACAAGTCTATTATCCTGACTTAAGACTGGTCCAATTGCTACTCCACTAGCATCACATCTTACCTGAAATGTCTTTCCAAAATATAGCATAACCATAATTCGTTGTTCTGTGATCTTATCCTTCAATATCCTGAAGCTCTTCGTGATCTCTTCTATCCACTTAAAAGATTTGTGTCTTTTCTTTATAGTGTCTAATATTGGTGCACATATACCATTGAAATTTCTAATGAATTTTCTATAGAAACTTGCTAATCCATGGAAGCTTATTACCCTGAATATACTCCTTGGTGATGACCAATCTCTGATATCTCTCACCTTCTATGGATCCATATTCAACTCATTTGAAGATATCACAAAACCCAAATATTTGAGTTCTGTGTTCATAAAATATGAATTCTTTAAATTTATCAACAGTTTCTCTCACTGCAACCTTCTCATACTAATTTCAAGTGTCTCAAATGTTCCTCCTTAGTTTTACTAAAGACTAATATATCATTGAGATATAAAATGACAAATTTACCTATGAAGTCTTTAAGTACTTCATTCATCAACCTCATAAATGTGCTCGAGGAATTTGTTAAGTCAAATGGCGTAACAAGCCACTTATACAACCCTTCATTTGTTTTGAAGGATGTTTTCCATTCATCTCCTTCTCTCATTCTTATCTGATGATAACCACTTTTTATATCTATCTTAGAAAAATAACCTACTCCACTGAAGCAATCCATCAAATCATCCATCTTAGGTAAAGGAAATTTGTACTTGATAGTGATCTTATTGATGGCTCTGAAATATGTACACATTCTCCATCCTCCATCCTTCTTAGGACTCAATACAATTTTTTACTGCACATGGGCTTAATATATCCTTGACTAAACCCGTTTTTAACAGATCTTGCACCTAGTTCTTGACTTCTTCATTCTCTTGAGGTGTCAACCTCTATGTTTCTTTGTTTGGAAAAATGGCTCCTGGAATAAGGTCAATATGATGACTGATGCTTCTAATGGGTGGAAATGAGCAAGGTAACCCATCCACTACTATGTCAACAAAATTATCTAGCAGTTCCTAAATTTATTCAGGCAGGTCATCCACATTAGTGCTTGTAAGGATGGATCTAGTATTTCTCACTACAACAAATGGCATGTCCTTCACTTTCTTGACTTCATTCAAGAGATCCTTCCCACTCATGAGAAGTATTCTTCGGATGGATTCTTCCTTCACCTTCTTATCCTCTATTGGAAACAACATGTGTGTTCAACCATTCTTCTCTAGGGTGTTGGTGTTTTTCCTCCCATCATGTATGACATTTCTGTCAAATTTCCATTGCCTTCCCAACAAAACATGACGAAAATCCATGGGAATTACATCACATAAAATATCATCCTTGTATCCTCCTATTTTAAATTCAACTTGGCATTGTTTACTTACCATTACTTGGTGTCTGTTTTGCAACCATGAAACTTTATATGGATTTGGATGTGAAATAGTATCCAACTCCAGCTTTTCCACCATCTCTCTGGATACTATACTGCCAGTTCTCCCACTGTGTATAATCACCTTGCAAACTCAATCCCTGGTCTTGCAAGCAATCCTAAAAAAACTGTTTCTTTGTACTAGTGCTTCCACCTCCTTCTCTAGTTTCAAGATAATTTTCCTCATCGTGAGGGACTTTCCATATTCAATAACTTATGCTTCAACATTCCTATTCTGTGATTCAGAAATGTGATCTTCTCCTCCTCCTTATTTATTTTTCTCGAGGAATTCCCAAGACATATGTCTTGTCTTTCCACAGGCATAACATTTCACCTCTCCTCCTCTTCCTCGAGGAAAAAAATTTATTCCACCATACTGTCTTCCTTGGGAACTTCCTGCTCTCTCTGTATGACTGTGAAAATTTCTAGTCTCAACTTTGGGCTTCTGAGCCTTGTAATGGACAAATCCATTACCTCTATGTGGGATTTTTCCTTTGCCTCATTGGATTTTCTTTCTGGCCAATTTCGCCTATGCTTTCAGGGGAGACTGATAACCATCTTCAATTGTCCTCATGGTCACCATGTTGATTTCATCCTAGATTTCATATCTCAATCCATTAATGTATCTGGAAACCTTCTCCTCATCTCTTTCACGATGTCCAACTCTAATTTTTAACCTATAGAACTCTTCTGTATACTCTCTTACTATAAAAACCTTTTGTCTCAGGTTTTGTAGTCTTCTAAATAGATTTATTTGATAATACTTGAGTATGAATTTAGCCTTTAGCTTGGCTACCATTTTTTCCTAGCTTTTAATTTTCTGTTTTCCTTTTCTTATTCTGTCATCCTACAGTTCATCCCACCACAGTGTTGCATGCCCTTTTAACCTTGTGACAACATGTTTTACCTTCTTCTCATCATCGACCTCCTCATAGCCGAAGTATTTGTCTGTTTATCTAATCCAATCCATCAATTCTTCCATATCCAAGTTTCGTTCATACATTGGGATTTCCATTTTTGACTTCGATCCCAGTTTTACAATTTCTCTCAACAAGTGTTCTTCTGCAACATATTATTCTAAAGCTCTTTCAACTTACACTTATTCACTTTTGGCCTCACTGATTTCACCTGCATCTGGTGCTTTTCTTTGTGCAGTTTCCATGGAAAATAACCTTGCATGGAGTCTCCTCATTTCCTCCTCCATTGCTGGATTCGTCACAAGTCTGTCCTTGTTTCTTCTTGGTGGCATGGCGCTAATATTCTTCACACAGACCTTAAAGTAAAGCTTTGATACTACTTGACGTAAACCCCCTTCCTCTCCCATGGTCTACTCAACCTCCTGGTCTAGGATCAATCACTTCCAGATTTGGATCGACTCTTAGGCTCTTGTTGAACCCCCAATTTTAGTTTACACAGATCCTCGTTAGTTATCTGTGTAGGTTCTCTGAAACTTGCAGGCGCTTTCCTACCGCTTTTTCCCTTTTAAAAAAAAATCTAAATGACAGGTGCCAGCTCCCTTCATTAGGTCCCTTTCCTCATACGAACTTGGGCTATGACCAAGACTTAACTCAAAAGGTTCTCAACCTTCGGGAATCTTGACAACCACTCTTCCTTTCAACTCCTAAAGTGATATACCTTGAATTCACAGGATCTCTCCACGTGGCCACCTCCGAATTGTTGGTCAGGATGAGTCCCCATATCTGGGATTCAGACAAGCTCTGTTATACTATCACTTTTCCCCTTTCTCCCATAGTTCTCTTCCTATGAATAAAATGATCTGCTTATGTGTGTCCCTTACGCGATCAATGGTTGTGGTGAACTCTGGCCTTTGGGCTTTGAGGTTCTTCCACCTTTTCATAATCCATTCTCTAAAGTGCCTTTCCCCTTAACCTCATGGATCTGTTGACACCTGTCGAATATGGGTGAACGATCATGATCACTTCACTCCTTCAGGGCATCGGCTATCCTGAATCTCTTTCACTCCTTTAAACCTATGAATGCACTAATTTCCGAAGGACCCTGATGACTATCCTTCGCACAACTTTTTGAGATAAAACTGTCCCCAACTCCCCGATGATATCCCATGGGATTTTCACTGTCTCTTCTCCAAAATATTAACTTCAAAGTATCATGATTGTTTCCCCTCTTGAGATTAACTTTCTGAGGTATATGAAACCTTTGTCTTCCCTTTGTGCACTCCCCATGCATTGTAAAGTGTTTCGAATTAGGAATTTCCTAAGTATCCCTCCTCGATTCTTTTGGTTTCTATCTCTCTCGAGCTTAGGTTCTAGAGGTATATGAGACCTCTACCTTCCCTTTGTGCACTCTCTTCAAACTTTGGGCATTCAAAATTAGAAAAATTTCTAAGTCATTTCTCCTCAATGCTCAGATCGCTATCTATCTTGATCTTGTTCCTCCAAGGTTTTAAAAGCCTTGGCCACACTCCTTGCGACCTTGGAACTCTTCCACTCGACTATTATCCCTTTCACAAAGAGTTCGAGAACCACTTGGCCTGAACACTCCTTGCGTTGCTCTGTTCTTTCTCTACACTATTACTATCAAATATTCAATGTTATCTCTCCTAAGATTCTCTGAGTTAAAATTAACTCTGTCATTGCACTCCTTTTAGATGATATGCACTCCTTGCACAAGCTCTCATAAGAAAAACAATTGAAACTTATTCTAACTCCACAAAATCATGTATTTAATCATCAAATACATTCGAAAACACAAGAACAAGTAGAAACAAGAAATTTAAATGAACAAGAAACATACCATTCATTCAGATAAACATAGAAACACCAAAAATTGCGATTAAAGATCTTCTATTCTATTCATTCAAATGATAACATACATAGATATAGGCAGTCCTCCACTTCTCTTCAATAGTTCATACAATGCTTTTTGGATCTCAACATCAATAATGACTTCAGTGGAATTTACCAACAACCTCCCTAATGAACAAGAAAATAAATTATATACCTGAAGGGGATTCTCGAGCCTTCCCACCTTCCGAACTACTGCTCTCCTATCACATTAATGAGCATTTACAAAATATATCATAGCCAAGCTCGATATATATACCATACATCTATACATTAAAGAGATTACAATATGAAAGGATCTTTTGGGGATGGCCTTAGCCTCCATACATTAATTACATTTCTTTTCATTAAATTTAAATTCAAAAAGGTGCACTCTCCTTTGTGTAGTCCAAATTAGCTTCATGCATGCGTTGGATGATGTTATTTACTCCAACTTGTCCTCCTCTTAATGTTTATGTAGATGCTCCTGCGTCATGTACTCTTTACACTCTTCCCCTACCTCTACCTCAAGAAGTGCCAACAAATCCATTGGTCTTCTACATACCTGATAGGGTAGAATTGGGACTTGATAATATTTTTGAAGTCCTCCCACTTGGTTACTAGAATGTAACCCTCCAACCTAAGTGTTTTCATATGTATTTACCACCAGGTTAAAGCATATCCTTCTACCTTCAATCTAGAAAGTGAAATCTTCTACTCTTCATCTATATGGTGAACAATAAAATAAACTTCTAGTTGTTTCCACCAATGATTCAATTTTAATTCATCCATCTCACCTTGATATGGATTTATGTCCACTTTCACTTCCATCTTGAATAGGGACTATGAATGGTTCATGGAACTTGAATTCAACTTCTCTTTCTCGAATTCTTTCCGAGACTCCCTTCTCGATATATCAATTTCCCTCCAATATGATCTTTGATTTAGATCCTCCATCATCTTCAAACAGTCTGATATATATTTCTAGAGATGCCATGAGGAGGTTCAATTAAATATTGATTTCAATGAATTTCACTTCCAACTTGTCAAATATCTCTTCTACTATATCTCAACATTTTTTTATGAATAGACGCATCCACCATTGCTATGGTTTCTGAGACTTCTCTTTAGGTCGATTCTTAGATCCTACAACTTCCCAAAAATACCCAAAAGGAAACCTTGTTGTGATACCAATATTATTTGTAAACTTCCATCGATATTCCACTGGAACAATTCATCCCAACATATCCGATAAATAAAACTTAATTCTACACTATGAAGGTTAAATTTATTTAGATTCTAGAATATTTAGTTATTTATTTTCTGCTTATGCATGAAATAGATAAAATGTGGAAAATAGAGAACATTAAAATACAATCACACGCCATCCATATGATAACACAAATATTTTCTCTAGGAAACCCTTACGAGAGAAAATCCAACTATAAGGTGAGGTTGCTCCACTCTCGTTTCTATGGTATGGAAATAATGAAAGTACAAAGGAGAAGAAACTCTCTATGGAGTTACCTGATACCTATGGCCTATTTTTCTACAGAATATTAACCCCCTCTATTATGATCTCTAATTTCCCACTCCCAATAGTTCTCCTATGCTATGGAACAAAATACAGTAACATAGAATGTAACTGCTTTTCCTCCTAGGGTATCGATATTTAAGATAGCCCGATAGTCATCTAGGGGTAGGTTTTTGGATTTCTCAACCCTCAATTGTTGTTGGGTTTTGAACCTTCTATAATCTTCTTGCAATTTCTCATGTGGCTAGCTCCATATGCATGAGTAATGGGGGTTGATGTGGCATCCTCTCATACCATGGTGGTAAACATGATAATTCAACTTGTAGGAGACATAACTTTTCCATGTGAACTTTGATTGAAACACAATATGCATCATTGGAAATTTGTGAGAGTATAGAATATGGTCAAGTGGTTGTGCTCAATTTCCAGACACCAAAACCCCAAAAAAGATGTTTAATTCCTCAAAATGGCTCTCGAAGGTTCTGAACCCCAATTTTCCAAACTAGGACCTGCCACTAAATTGACCCTGCAAGTTGATTCCTCCAATTTTTTCCACTCTGAAAGAATACATATATATATGAGAAATAATATAATGATCCAACGTGACTAATAATTATTTTCACATTCAACCAATTTCAATAAGATTTCTTTGACAAATGCCAAATAGTTGTCTATTCTATCAGGAGAATGAGGATAGAGGGAACCCAACTCTTTCTCCAACTCCATGATGTGCATCTCATTGACTCAATTGAAAAATTACTTCATCTTCTTCTATATTTAATGAGGGTATTCAATTTCAATGAGGTGAAACCGAATCTCTCGCAAGATATAGGTCATGATGACATCCAAAACCCCATCCTTCTTTCCATCAACATCAAACTTTGTCTAATCGTCTATTGGATCTAGAATCACAATTTTGGTATACTACCATATTCCTTTACTCTTTATTAGGATTTCCATGTATGTTTCCTATATTGCATAATTAAATATTCTCAGAACAATATGATCTATATTCAAATTCATCTTCGATATCTAGATATAAAGTTCTATTTCAATAAGTTCCAATCGACAAACCACCGACATAGAGTTAATCACATAACATATCTGACTCAACAATGTTTGTTGATAATAGGTGAGGTTTCAAAACATCGGCTATGATACCATGTTGGGAAATGGGTGGAACCTATAATGAAACAAACATATGATTTTTCATATAATTGAAGAGGGAATAAAAATTTCGAACATAGAGTTGGTGTCTAAGCATATTCTTACAACACTCATTCAAAGAACATTATGATGAGGACATCACAATGAATATTGGACCTTGATATGTCCATATGATATCACTTCGATCACTTTATGATAATGAACCAAGGGGTCCTCTATTTATAGCCTTAATTTCTAACCAACTTCCATGAAATTAGAAAGATCTTTTCTAGATATAACCATTGGTTGTTAGAGTTGACTCTATCAAATATGTGATATTGAGTCATCTTGAAAAGGATGCTAGACCTGACCATCCATCCTTCCAACTCATAATTGATTACCCGGTTGGTCAATCCATTGCCCAACTATATACGACTGATGGACGATTGTCTGGTCGATAGGAATTTCAAATACTCGACCAAATAATGTAGAGATCTAGTCAATTGACAAATTGATTGTATCTAAATGTAGGTTAGCCTCCCAATCTACTAAATATAGGAGAAGTGTGATAAACCATCAGTGCTTGATGTTTCAACAACCTTTATATGAGAATATTCACTTTCTTTTGGAGTCCACAATATTGAGTGTGAAATTTATTTACTTCTTGGGTTGACATAACTCTAAGAAAATACATTTTATTTCAAAATATCATGATCACATAAGGCATAGAGGTGCTGCAAATGTTAAAATATTTCAAACAATTATTTAAAAATGTTGAAATGTAAATATACTTCAACAAGCTAACAAAGCATAGTCTATCTAATGAAAAAGTGTAATTATAAAATATTCATCTATCTAATTATAAAGTGGATTTATAAAATATTCAATCACCTTTGACTTATGATGGCCCTAATGGACCAATACAAGTCATCGTTGTCTTAGAAGATTCTCTTTCTTCTCAAAACACCCAATTTTTCAATCTCCGGATGCTTCCAAAAGCCCTTTATCTTGAAATCTTAATCACAAAAGTAAAATTCTCTTCAAGTATTTACGCACAAAGAATCAATGTTAATCCCCTCATTTTAATTAATTTTTCCAAGTGACCAAGGCCTTTTCTCATGGGATTAACCAAAAAAAAAAATTTCACATTTCTTAAGAGTGGGTTTTTATACCACCTTCCAAAGTGCAATCAGACTCCATGCTGACAGGTGGAAAAGTAAAACCACTGGGTTTTCAATTTCGCATAGGTAGAGTCCATTTAACTTTTGTGCATGTTAATATGCGTTATGATCCCCACTGTTCAAATATACATATCCTACAATCGATGTTCAACCTTCTCAATCCAACTATTAACAAATCATTCATTCATCCACTTGATCAATGATTGATGGATTTCGTTGATTTGGCTTCACAGAAACCCTCTAACCTTGTTTCTTTATGCGAATAGTTCTTGGATTCAACCCCTCAATTCAAACCTACAAAAAAACTAACGATTCTCAGTGCTCCTAGGATCCTTATGTAGAAAATTAAAGAGTATGTTATTGAAGAGAATCAACACATAATTTCATGAAATACTATTCAATCCACACACAAAGGAAAATTTTCATTAACCAGACATAACAACACAGGATTTGATAATCTCTCTTCCATACAACAAATCTCCTCACATACTCAGTTTTAAAATCACACCATTACCCCTATCTCGCAATCCAACCTTGATTCAAAAACACTTGCATAGTAAAAAGAGCTCTCAAATGGATATAATAACCATATCCAAACCAAATCCCTACAAATATTCAAATCCCTAATTACATGAAACAAATTAATACCTACTCTAACTAATTGGATATGTTTGATTTCTTCTAGAGGCATGCTAGTATCTTATTACAAATTAAATAGAATTAAGGGGACTAGCCCTCTTTAGTAAATGAATTTGACCCCTAGAGTCAATTTGAATTTTTTTAACGAGATGCTCCTGCATTAGACTCCCAGGGAAGAAAATAATGACTCGTCAAGTATTCAAGATCCACATTAGACTTGGATATTTCTCCTACTTTCATCCAAGTAGCATCCTTAGTTGGATGATATTTCCATTTGATCAAATCCTACAAATACGCCTTACCCCTTGTTCTCCTTGTCACTCCTTTATCCAAAATTTTCTCAATCTCATGCTGCATCCTTTTAAGTAATTGTTTTTACCATTATATGGCCTGATTTTCATCACTTACAATTTCATCTGTTGGAACATACTTTGATTCCTTGAAGGGATACAAGTCTGCTACATTGAATATGGGAGAAATCTGAATATCACTTGGTAACTCTATCTCATATGCATTTGCAGAAAATTTTCTCAGTATTCTACCAAGCCCAATCTTCTTCAATTTCAAATTATTGTAAGTCCCTACAGGAAATATTTCCTTCCTCAAATATACCATGATCAAATCACCAGCCTAAAAGTGCACTTGCCTCCTTTTCAAGTCTTCTCTTTTTTTATACTTATCATTTCTTTCCTGCAATTCCAGTTTAACATTTTCTTGCATCTCTTGTATACTCACTACAAAGTTTCCACCATCCGCACTCCTTAGCTCTTGTTTTCCAAAATTCCTGAGTTCATACACCCCTCTTGGATGCATTCCATAGACAATATAGAATGGAATCATCCTAGTGAACCTATTGGGAGACTCATTATAGGAAAAACTTTCCTGAGCAAGTATGAAATCCCACTATTAAGGATTTTTATACACAAGACTCCTTAATATGTTCCCCAAGCTTCTATTTACTACTTCAGTCTGACCATCAATATGTGGATGATATGATAAGACGAATCTAATATTGGTACCCAACTTCTTCCATAGGGTCCTCGAGAATTTACCAACAAACTTTGTGTCCCTGTTAGAGATAATGCTAATAGGTAGACCATGCAACCTTACTATTTCTAAAAACAATAAATTGGCAATGTTAGTTGCATCACTAGTCTTCTTACAAGTAATAAAATGAGCCATTTTGGAAAAGATATCTCCCACAACATATATAGAATTTTTTCCCTTCTGAGTTTTGGGTAAACCCAAAACAAAATCCATGTTGATGGAATCCCATGGTCTGCTTGGGATGGGTAGTGGCTGATACAGTTCTATATTCTGAGTCCTCCCCTTTGCATGCTGACAAATCCTGCACTTTTCCAAAAAATTATTCACATCCTTTTGCATACCTGACCAATAATAAAAATTACTTACATGAGCATATGTTTTATCCTGTCCAAAATGTCACGACAATCCTCCATTGTGTTTTTCGTTAATTAAATTTTCCCTCATTGAGCACTTAAGTATGCATGGTTTATTTTTATTGAACAACAATGATCCATATTTTATGAGTAGAATGAAAGGAATACATATTATTAAAATATTATTAACACAAAATAAGAGAGATACATTAAAACTGGTTTTCTATTCAATAAGGAAATAAGTTGAAATTGTAAAATGCAGCAGAAAACAAGCTTGTTGGAATGATGGTGGCTTATCTTTGAGAAGAGATGTGATGAATGTGCTCATTTGCAAGAAGATGGTTACAATGAGGCTATGAAGGCATTTTACAATAAACAAGAATTTCAAAAACCATATACATCCAAAAACCTACCCTAGGAGATGAAGCGCCAAAAGTCATGTGGGCCCCGTTTGGGTAAGTTAGTACATCAACTTCCTCGGGTCCTATTTTTGCATACCATCTTCGTTTTAGGCGCACGATATCCCGTTGGAAAGGTCTAACCGAGAAGAAAAATATTAGACTAGCCCAAGAAAGTGACTATAGCATTAACCTAGGCACCAAATCCCCAAAAATCATCGTTTAGGGCCTGAAACCGGCCCCGAAAGTTTGAAACCCAAAAAATTGTCGAACAACTACCAAGGTGGAAAACTATTTTTCAAGCTAGTGGAATAGGTTGGTGGCCACCAATATCCACCTGGATTAATCCTCCCTCCTTATTAAGCAATGGTATCCATTGCGTTGATTTCCCCCATCAAATGAGGAAATTTCTGCTAAATTTGGCCCCGGGTGAGCCACTTGCCTTGGTGCAGGAGCTGCCCTGCTTTGACGAATCAATAAAGATGGATCCTTTGTTGTCGAATTCCCTTGAGATGTGTGTCCAAAATATTATCACTGGATTCTTGTTGCATGGAATTAGGGTTGAGCTCTGTTGGTGTTAACTTCTCTGCTATCTCTGAGGTGTCCAATAATGGTGGGAAATATGGCCGAAGGAGAGCCACATTGAAGACTGGATGCAGACCAAGGAATGGAGGAATGTTGAGCTCAAAATAATTTTCAACCACAACCTTGGTGATGTTTTACAACCCATAAAGGTGTGGGAAAATATTCTGATGGGGCTCTATAAGGTGGTCTTTCTACAAATACCACCAAACTTTGTCACCCACCTAAAACTTATGTGCCACCTAATGTTGATCATTGAGGTTATTGTGTTTGGAATTAGACTTCTGTAGAATATCCTAAACCTGTTGGTGGATGTGATGGATCCACTCAATGAACCAGGTGGATTTTTCATCTTCTGGTGGAGCAGGGGACGAGTTGGTCGAGGTGGCCGCCAGGGGTAGTGCAACATCCATGGGGCCCAATGGTTGGAATCCAAACCCCACCTGAAAGGGATTGTGGCCAGTTGAGCTATGTAGGGATCAATTGTAGCTATGTTGAACATAGGAAAGACTCTCATCCCATGTGCGGGGTTTTTTGAATTGTACATGTGAAAGATATGTACGACCATTCGATTGGCGACCTCGGTTTGGACATCTATCTGGGGGTGGAAGGTAGTAGATTTGGTAAGCTTGGTATCCAACAGTGACCAAAGGATCGACCAGAATGAGTTGAGGAACCGAATGTCATAGTCTGAGATAACAGTTTGTGGGATCCCAAAATGTAGGCATACGCATTCAAATAAGATCTTGGTAGTGGCTTCTTCTATGATGTTCTTCTTACAAGCGGCTAAAATTTCCATCTTTGAAAAGAGATCAAGAACCACAAAAACAAAGTCATTTCCACTCTTGGTGGACGAGAGACCCAACATGTAGTCCATTGATATGGATTCCCATGACCTGTTAGGAGTAGGAAGAGGGGTGTACAGGCCCTGTTCCTTAGTGGTTAGTTTGGCAATAGTGCATGCAGTGCAGGACCTGATATACTTTCTGACATCCTGTCGAAGTTTCGGCCAGTAGAAATGTTTCTCCAGTACTGCCACTGTATTTTCAACACCAAAATGTCCCGCCACTCGATTGTAGTGAGATTCCAAAATCATCTTCACACACTCTCTTGATGGAACACAGAGATGGCCCAGATGGCACAACAACCCATCTTGAAGATGGAAATTAGCAACCACTGAGTTGGCACCCAACATGTGGTAGGAGGTGGAGAAGTCAGGATTTGTCTTGTAGACATGGGGCCATCCATAGATCTCATGGTCTCAAGTGTCTAGCATTGTGGTGAGTGCTACGACTAGAAGTCGACTGAGGTAGTCAACAAATCGGTTGGTACTTCCTATTTTAAACCTTATGTTGAGGTGGAACTACTGTAAGTATGTTGACCACTTCTGATGGCGGTCATTCTACAATTTTACTTGGGTTTGCATGAACTATAGTGGCTTGTGATTAGTGTGGATGACTATATCCTTCCCAAGAATGGAATTTCTCCACTAGCCAAAGGCTTTCACAATGGAGTACATTTATTTTTCACAAGTAGGGTACTTATGGACAACATCTGATAGTTTCTCACTATGATATTCGATGGGGTGATTGTGTTGAGTGAGAAGGATGCGCACAACATAGTCTGAAGCATCTGTCTCGATCTCAAAGGGATTTTGTAGGTCTGGTAATAAAAGTATCATGGATGAGAAAAAACGCTTCTTCAAGTCATCGAAGGGTTTTTGTTGGGACATGCCCCACATAAATGTTTCCTTACCACCACCCCTAGTTACTTTACTGAGGGCCCATGCAATATGAGAGAATCCCAACATGAACCTGCGATAGAAATTGGCGAGGCCTAAGAAGATCTGAAGTTTAGTGAGTGTGTTTGGGGCTGACCAGTAATGGATGACCTAGATCTTGGCTGTATCCACATGCACACCATGTTGATCAACAATGTAGCCTAAGTAATGGACCCTCTTCATGTTGAAGGAGTATTTTTCCAAGTTTGCATATAGTTTGTGTTTTCACAGGGTGTGTAGAACCTGTTGAATATGATGCAAGTGTTTCACCCAAGTCTTTATGTAGATGAGGATTTCATCCACATACACCAATACAAACATATTGGTGAAAGGTCATAGGATATCATCCATCATCCTCGTAAAATTTGTGGAGCATTTGTCAAACCAAAGGGCATGACCAACCATTCAAAAAGACCTTCTTTTGACTTGAAGGCAGTCTTCCATACATCTATCTGTTCTATTGGGACCTAGTTGTAGCCAGACTTAATATCAATATTACTGAAGTATTTGGACCTCGCGAGATGATCAAGGAGGTCGTCGATTCGGGGGACCAGGTACTAGTTTTAGACTATAATTTTATTCAGGGCTCGATAATTGTTGCAGAGTTGCCATGTCCCATCTTTCTTCTGCACCAGCACGATTGGGCTCCCACAAGGTGATGATATGAGATGGATGTGACACTTTTGGAGAAGTTATTGGATCTACCTCTTGATATCCTTGATTTATAATAGAGAGCAATGATAGACTAGCCCATTGGGTAGCAGTGCATCTGGGGTCAGATCAATGGGATGCTTAACCTGACAGTGCAGAGGTACCTCAGTAGGAGAGGAGAAGGTATTTGAGTATTCTTTCATGACATTATCCACTTTCTTTTATTGTGTGGATAAATCAACCGCGGAGGCCGTGTATGTGGCTGCGATATTTCACTCACTCTGAGAGCGAATCACGAAGAAGACAAATTTCCCGGTCTAAGAGATGACCTTCCTGCATTGCTGGGTAGATATCAAGGAAATAGAACTAGGAGGGTATACCTCGGGTATCCTGTACAATTTCCTATTCAAAGTAATAATAACAATAAGAGGCTTAGACTCATATAAAACATGACGTTTCCATAAATAAGGTTGGCCTAAAATAACATTACAAACTTCAAGTGGATAAACATCACACAATACCTTGTATTTGAAGGTCTTGATGTTGTACGACAATCAACACTATTGGCTGATGTGGAGATTACTTCCTTGGTGAAGCCATCCAATGGTGTAGGGTTGTGGGTGCAGCATTTTTAGCAGGGATAGCCATTTGAAGACCTCTATTGAGATGAGGTTCTTTTGGCTACCACTATCAACGATGAAGTGCAACGAGGTGCCTTTTACCCACATATGTGAATGGAAGAGGCACTCTCCTTCTTCTGGCTCATATGGTTCACTAGGCTAGAGCTTGGTGGTAGAAATGGTGGCAGTGGGTTCCACGTCAATGATCCATATTCCCCTTTCTAGTTTTGAATGAGAGTCAGATCCCACATCTAATTAATAGGCTTTCACTTTAGCCACCAATGACTGCTTTTAGCGGCAGTCAACAATGTTATGCCAATGGATCTTATGGAAGTCACACCACTTCCTAGTATCTTTATTTGTCTTTCCGATGTCCTTATTTGCTTGTGGCTTGGACTGGTTGTCTTGATACTATCCATATTTTCTATGTCCTATTTTCTGTGGGTTGGGGCCACCCTTTCCTAGCTTTTGCTGTGAGGGGTTCCCAGGCCTAAATTCTCGTGTCTTTTGTTTGAGCTTCTTCTCGATTTTTACGGCATATCGGTAGGCCGCACCCAAGGACGAGATGTCTAGAAATTCCATTTTTGTTTGGATGTATCTATGTAGAGCACCACCATACGTGATCACTTTATGTTACTCTGAATATTTGATACCCAACTTGGTGCACAAGGTATGGAAGATACTTGTGAACTCTAGCACTGCATGGTCTCTTTCTTGCCGCAGTGTGGTCCATTTAGTATACAAGTCATTATAAATTTCGACAGGGTATTATTGTTCGTTAATGTAATCCCTAAAGGATTCCTAGGTGGTCATGACCATAAATAATGAGGGTTCCTCTGTTTCTTTTTTCTCACAAAAAGTTTCCCACCAATCTTTGACATGGGGAATGACTTTGAGGAGTGCAAAAGTAATCATTTCTCTATTCGAAAAGCTATGGATAGAAAAATACCCTTCTAGTAGATTCAACCACTTGTCCACAACATCTACATCTATCTGACCTTCAAATATAGGAATATTGAAGTTCATTTGTACCTTGAAGGGGGCGACGCCTCTGCTTGAGGAAGATGCATAGCCTGTTGGTAGCCGCCGAAGGATTTGCATGAAATTATCCATCATCTCGTTCCTCTGTTGCGTGAGGGATTCCTCAAGCAACATTTTGAAAGGATATCCAATATCACCATCTTTCTTTTCTCCTGCCATGAGAGGTCTCTTGGGTGTGCGAGAGGCTTTTTCCTTAAGTGAAACAATCTCGAGACCCAATTCTTTGTACCCTGACCTTGTTGGGGACATGCATTAAGACGACAAGGAGAAGATTGCTTTGATACCACTGATCCAGATTTTATGATCATAATGAAGTGAATACAGATTATTAAGATATTCTTAACACAAAATAACAGAGATACAATAAAATTGGTTTTCTATTTAATAAGGAAATAACTTGAAACTATAAAATGCAGCGGAAAACAAACTTGCTAGAATGGTGGTGGCTTATCTTTGAGAAGAGATGTGATGACTGCACTCATTTGTAAGAAAATGGTTACAATGAAGCTCTGAAGTCCTTTTATAGTAAACAGGAATGTCAAAAACCCTAGACATTCAAAAACCTAATCCTAGGAGATGAAACACCAAAATTCATGTGGGCCTCGTTTGGGGAAGTTAGTACAACAAATGCCCAGGGTCCTAACTTTTGCATACAATCTTTGTTTTATGTGCACGATAGCCCGTTGGAAAGGCCTAAACGAGAAGAAAAAAATTTGACTGGCCCATGAAAGTTCTTTTGGTAGTCACTTGGGCCCCTAATCCCCAAAAAACGTTGTTTAGGGTCTCAAAACGGCCCCGAAAGTTTGAAACCTGAAAAATTGTTGAAAAACTGCTAAGGTGGAAAACAGTTTTTTGAGCCAGTGGAATAGGTGGGTGGCCACCAATATCCACATGGATAAAAAAACCTCTCTTGTATCATGTATTCCAACCAATAAATTTTATTACTGTTAATAGAATTCTCACAAGCTGCATAAATATCCTGGAAATCAACAACTTTCTTATACATTGCACTCAATTCATCAAATCATAAGGTGTTGACCTTAAATTATTGTAAAAGTAAATTTATCCTAATCAAAACATCAACAAAATGATTGGATTTACCACTCGTGTGCTTAATCACAAAAGTAAATATTTGAAGAAATTCAACCCACTTAGCATGTTTTTGGTTTAGCTTAGGTTGACTAGTTATAAATTGTAGTGCATGGTTATTTGTGTATAACACAAACTCTTTAGGCATTAGATAGTGTCTCCATTTATTAAGTGATTAGACAATTGCATATAATTATTTATCATATGAGGAATATTTTTGTTTTGACTCATTTAATTCTCACTAAAATATGCTATTGGCCTATGTTCCTGACTCAATACAACCCCTATTGCAGTCCCAATAGCATTAGTTTCCACCTGAAAAGTATTACCAAATCTTGGAAAACCTAACACAAGATTTTCAATAATCTTTTTCTTTAACACTCTAAAATTTATATCTTTTGTCTCTATCCATCTAAAGGGTTGATTACTTTCTTTAATAATCTCTACAATACGTACACATACTTATCTAAAACTTCTAATGATTTTTTTATAAAAAATTGCAAGTCCATGAAAACTCCTTACCTAAAAAAATTCCTTGGAGTTGGCCAATTTACAATTTCCTGAACTTTCTCTGGATCCATTTTCAGTCTTTCTTCAAAGACTATAAATCTGAAATATATCAGCTCCCTCTTCATGAAGCTACACTTCTTCAGATTTATCAACAAATTTTCCTTCTGTAGGGTGATCAAAACTATCTTGATATGCTTCAAGTGTTCTTATTTAGTTTGACTATAAATCAAAATATCATCAAGGTAGAATATCACAAATTTCCCAATATTTTTCTTCAAGACCTCATTTGTTAACCTCACAAATGTGTTGGGTGCATTTTTGAGCCTAAAGGGAATAAAAAACCATCCAAAGAATCCATTGTTTGTCTTAAATGCAGTCTTCCATTCATCCCCCTCTCTAATTCTTATTTAGTGATATACACTCTTTAAATTAATTTTTTGAAAAATATTTTGAACCACTCAAACATTCCATTAAGTCATTTATGCAAGGTAATGGAAATGTGTACATGATAGTTATCTTGTTGATGGACCTATAATTAATGCACGTATTCCATCCACCTCCCTTCTTTGGTGTGAGCAATATTGGTATTGGACATGGACTGAAGATTTATTTCACCAATCCTTTGTCTAACAGTTCCTTCACCTACCTTCTTATCTCTTCAATATTTTCAGGAGTTATCCTATAAGCTACTTTGTTAGGAAAAATTTCTCCAGGTATCATATCAATATGGTGACTAATACTTATCAGAGGAGGTAAAGTGTTAGGTATCTCATCTACCATGATATCAACAAATTCATCAAGCATAGTTTTTATTTTAATAGGAAGATCATCCATATTTGTAGAGGTTAATATTACCTTTTGTTTTCCAATTAGAAAAAAATGTAGCTCCTCATTCTTGACCTCTTGTAGTAATTTATTTCGACTCATCAACAATATACTAGGTCTAGGTTCATTTTTTGATTGCCTCACCTTTCGAAGGTAAAAACACATGCTTCTTTCCATACTTCTCTAAGGAATAAGTATTCCTTCTTCCATCGTGGATAGCCTTTGTATCATACATCCATGGCCTTCCTAATAGTATATGGAATATGTACATGGGCATTATGTCACATAGTATCACATCTTTGTAAGTACCAATTTCAATCTCCACCATGCATTTCTCATTGACTAAGATTTGATGTCCTTTCTGTAGCTTGGAAAATCTATAGGGAGTGGAATGTGCCTTCTTCTTCAATCCCAATTTCTCTACCATCTCTGTGTAGACAAAATTATTTGTACTTCCATTTTCAATTACTACCTTGAAACAATTTCCTTTTGACTTGGACATAGTCCTAAACAAACTCTTCCTTTGTATTTGTTCACTTACCTCTTTATCTTCTTTAACCGAGACTATTTTTAACATCAAAGACTCCCCTGCCTCAAGAGGTTATTATTTTTCCACTGAATTATTTGGTTCTCCTCTAACCTCTGCAACATTTGCATTCCTATGATTTTCATATTTATTTATAGGACATTCCCAAGACATGTCATATCTGACCACATATATAGCACTTCATTTATATTCTCCCGCCTCTTCCTTTGGACCCAAATATCCTTTCTATGGAGTCCCCTCTATATGGTGACTGGATACTAGATATCTCTTCTTCATTATTAGAAGTCTGAAATATTCCTCTATTAGAATAACGTATTCCTCCTTTTGGACGATTTTCTCTACCTCTCTGGCTCTGTTTCATTTCCATCTTCTCCTTTTGTCTTATGGCTTCCTTGTAAGAATATTCAACAATACTGAGAGTGAACATACATATTTCATCCTGAATGTCATATCTCAAACCAATTTTGTACCATGAAACTTTTTCCAATTATGTATTCTTTGACTATCATAACCTTTTGAATTAAATTATCTAGTTGTCTAAAGAGGTTTATCTAGTAATCCTTTAGCATAAAATTTCTCTTAATATTTCTCACCATTTTGTCCCAATTATTAATCTTGGACTTACCTTTTCTTTTCCTGTATATGTACATTTCATCCCACCATATAGATGCATGTCACTTTAGCCTAGTTGTTGCATACTTCACTTTTTTCTTATCTTCAATCTCTTCAAAATAAAATTACTTGTCAATGGTATTTATCCAATCCATGAGCTATTCAACATTCAAATTCCTTTCATACATGGGAACTTCTACCCTTGGTCTGTGACCAACCTTCACAAGCATCCTCAATACTATGCCTTCTTCATTTTCTTCCTTTTCTTCCTCATTAGAGGATTATTCTTCATTAATAACATTTTCAGCGTCAGGCTCTCTTCTTTGGGTTGTCTCTGTTGAAGGAAAATCTTCTTGCGGACAGGTAGATCTCCTAAAATAGCTAGATTCTTAACTCTAAGACAAAAAGTGCTTATCATGGTCACTGAATTCCTTTTAGGTTTACACAAGCTAATGCATGAAGAGGAAGGCGGAAATATGTACCTTTTACCAGTGTTTGTCCCTACACGCTTCAAGTTGAGCTCCAAACTTTCGATCCTCGATGGATCCTATAGAAAAACAAAGTACGACCACTTCCTACTCTATCAAGATTAGTCTGAAATAGATCTATCTACTAAAGAGACAAATTCATGTGAGATTGAACACGAATTAGAAAGAAACAGGCCAAGCAAATTATATTAATGAGGACAAAACATTACTTACAGCCGTAGATGGATTGTAGCAGTTTCGTCAAGTTCTCCTTGTCTAACCCTTGTTCAAAAGTTCCACAGTCTGAATGATGATAGCTTCGCTGATTAGCCTCCACTTCACTATGTATCACTTATGAGATCATAAGTTTGGTATGATTCTCCACCCAGTCCCCTTTCACCATGAGAAATCTTGCTGATATAGCCTTGGAGAGGCTCAACAACTTGAGATATCTTTGGAGTGAGTTGAGGATTTTCCTCCTTCAGTTAGGGATCTACCCTAAGATCATGGCTTGATTGAAGATTTGAATACAACTACCTTCTAAGAATGAAAATATCCTTCCCCCATTCTTCTCAACAAATCGACTACTGCTTAGAATAGGTAGCGCTCCCTCAAAAGGGCATTCAGAGCGTTATAACGCTCCCTAGTAGTGTATAGGCGAGCGCCAGCACTCCTGAGGGTAGGAGCACTTCTGTGAAAGGGAAAAGGAGTGTTATAATGCTCCCTGATAGCTTATAGGGTGGTTCCAGCACTTTTGAGAGAGGTATAGTGGAGCACTCCCCTCCAAAAACTCAGTTTTTTGGGTGCTTTCAGATGGCAAGAGGTTCATAAGCCCGTTGACTCATTTCTCTTCTTTCAAATCAGATGTTTGAGGTGTTTCAAGTGTCCTTCTCATGTCATTATGGGAAATACATAGGCATCATGGTAGTATGCTTTCTTTGACACTTGCGACACTTGTGAGCAAAATGCAACACTTGCGACCCTTGTAATGATGACACTTGCGACACTATCAAGGTGAGTATTTTTTATGTCTAACAGATTGCCCCCCAAAGTATGAAGTTAGAAGACAAGAACTGATAACTGAAATTCTTTTTAGACTTTCAAGCAAGGGTATAGATGCAGAGAACCTGATAGAAGCTACACACAAACATCCAACAAATATTATGACATGTTTCAAACCCAAGGCAGGCATACCTATGCTTGGGTGATCAATACTTGCAAGAAATGGCCGCCATAAAATACACTGCGGATCCATAATTGTATTGATAAAAGGTATAGCCACTGAGGATACAGTGTGGATCTATACTCTTATGACCTGAACTAATTGTAGCCACAAAGAATACACAGTGGATCTATTAGATGAAAAGACATAGCCACGACCAATACAAAGTGGATCTATGTGAAAGTATATGTGTCATTCTTCAAGAGAAACTCCTTCACAACCTGGGAAAAGTACATATCAGAGTGATGACTCCACCCAGGGTCTTCTTACCGACTCCATTGTAGTACAAATCTAACCATGTGAATATATGTTCTGATGTCGAACATGGCAGAAAACACTTGATTACCAGTCAATGATGTAAACCGTTAACAAGCACGAGGGAGATCACCATTAATGTCAATGATTCCCAAGGTACCCTAGTACATTCCAACGAATGTGAATGGATGAGATGAAGTCGAACATCCATGGAATCATCCGATCAAAGTTCAATGATGTAAACCTACTGTCGGATGTGAGGAGGCCTGCCATTGAGGCAGGCAGGTCCAAAAGTACTAACTAGTTTCTAAGTCTAATTCCTGGATAATGTGTTGAAGTCGACAGGAATAGGCTCGTCGAAGGAGGGCCTTGATGTATCCCCCATCAACAACACGAAATGGACATAGAGATGTAATTGGTAGATCAAATGAACATGGAATGACATGGGTATTGAGACAAGATATTTGTGATGGCTGACTCTCGAGGTGGATAATTCCCTTGAACACTGAGGCACAACAGTAGAAACATGACATGGACCAAAACTTGATGATGCAATGGATACTGTGACTTTCGTCGGGTGACCCGAAGGATTAAGTAAAACTCAGAGGATTGGTTCAGTGCAAAGGTTCAGTGGATTAAGATGTGTGCAAAGACAAAGTGTTGTGTTCAAGGGCGACTCTAAGAGTTACTTGGTAATGTTCTCAAAAAACTGCTTGGCTTGCTTCTTTCAATTCTTTCCCCCATCCAGATAGACGAGTACCTCTTTTTAATTTAATGAGCTCGAGGAGGATAACACATGCTTGATAAAAATCACCTTCGGTAAGTTCCTCTTCCTTTGTTTAATGAACTGGACGAAGTAAGGGTTCAATCCCGTATGGGCTTGTCGATGTTTTGTTTAATGAGTCCAAAGACAGGAAACTCGAAGGTTTTTCATGATTATAGAGTCTGGAAAAACACATAAAAGAGAACTCTCTCAGTTCCTTTTTCGTAAAGTAGTCTGATGAGACCGAAAAAGAGATAAACTATCGCGCAATAGATGTTTTCTTCAAATACTTTAATGAGCGTGAAGAGAACAAGGTCGCTTGACAATCTTTTCATCTTTAGAGAGTCTGAAAAGAACTTAAAGATGACTCCAGTGTTGTCCTTTTTCGTAATGTTAGTCTCCTGAGTCCGAAAAAGAGATAAACTATCACTCGAAATACGCCCTTTCAAACCGTTTAACGAGTGGGAAAGGAAGCAAGATCACTCGGCAATCTCTTCATGTTTAGAGATTCTAAAAAGAGCTTAAAGAAGACTCTAGGGGGTTCCTTTTTCGTGTATCCATACAAGTCCAAAAAAGAGATAAAAGTTTACCTAGATGCATTCTCATGTATTTACGAGCACAAGAAAGAACAAAGACTAAGCTCGGTATGCCCCCAGCTTGAAAGCTGGTGGCTTAGCTCCAAAATGATCATCAAAGGCTGGAGAAATGCCCTCCAAGCTTCAATTCATTCACCGACTTTGAGTTTGTCATCAATTTCTCTAGCAGATGAGAAAAAGGAGAAGGGTGGATGAAAATAAGGTTCAAGAGAGGTGACTGTTTCATTTTTTAATGAGCTTCACACAGGAAAAGAACTATGCTCATGACCTCTGTTTCATTTTTTAACGAGCTTGCCATAGAGAAGAGAAACTATACTTGTGGTTTCGTCCGGATCATGGCTTCCAAAAGGATAATGCTCTATAAGGGCACCATGTCAATGGATAAAATGTGGTCATGGCATCCAGGAGATCTTCACTAGATGGAAGATAATCACTCGAGAAGGAACACATGTCGAGGGCCATGATAAGAGTAAGGAGATCAGGCTCCAATAATCCTACCGAAGAAATCACCATGTCCACTACCGGATCTAAATCGTCGGAAGTTGAAAGCATGGGAGATGATGAAAAATCAACACCAGAAGGGGAGATAGAGTGTATATCTTCCTGAATTTCTTCACGAGGGGGAAGAAAAGAGGAACGGTGATAGTTATTATCCCAAGGTAACTTGTCAATGTGAAACATCTCTGGAATAGATTCATCCGAAGGAAAAGTTGGGAAAATGTAGTCGATCGCAGACGACAAGGAACTCAACCGTGATTGTATCGAGGAAATGTTAGGCGCCAATAGATGTTGGTGATCTGACGAGAGAGAAGCAGATTGGGTAGAAACGTATGACGTCTCGGCTGGAATAGGTGGCATGGTGTCACCTAGTGCATCGAATTCCAATGGACGAGGTATAATCCAAGGGTCAGATGATTCCAAATATTGATAAGCCACAGTCGAAATCATATTGACAGTGGCAATATGATGTGTAGTCGGTGGAAGTGGTGTAGGGAAGCTACCCATGAGGCTAGAATATTTCAGTAAGATAGCACCAACACTTTCATACATGATCTTGTGGTCTCCCAGGAAAGGAATATTGTTGGTAGCAGGAACGCGAGCATCGATCGTGCAAAAATCCAACTGATCAACAATGACAATTTTGCCCTCATGAGGAAATTTGACACATGGAAAAACTGACGAGGAAACGACAGTCATAGCATAAAACAAACTTCTTCCAAGTAACAAGTTGTAATCGAGGGGAGCATCGACCACCTCAACATCAACAATAACAATTTTTCCACCCAATTGGATGGGCAGGGACTGTAAAAGCCCATGGGGATGAAAACCTCACCCATCGAAGGCACGTAACATCGTTGGGGATTTTTTGAGTGCTGGTGATTTTAAACCTTTCCAACACACCAAAGACATGACACAAGTTGAGGCTCCCTCATATAGAATAGTTCGGTGGATTTGTTGGTTATGAACAACAACATCAACTTGGAAAGCAAGTTGGTGGGAGAGTCGAGACACGTAATTGTCCAGGTTAAACATGATCTAGTTGGATGACTTAGGATCAACAGTGCCGAGAGTGGCCAAGA
>JASDQU010680584.1:95741-110065 GCA_032191745.1 Picea mariana
TCATTGCGAAGTGGACAATCTCGAGTGTAGTGATCATCACCACAAATGATACATGGGAATTTCAGTTTCCATTGTGGTTGCTTTTTGGTAGCAGGTGTTTGATTTTTGGGTTGTTCATTGTTATTTTTTGATTTATTCTTTGTCTTCTTCTTACCTCCATATTGTTGTGAAGGGGCAGATTGAGATGCATTCACTTCATAGATCTGAGTTTGGGGAGAGGTAGAGGAGGGTGTAGTAGATTTGGAAAAAGATTGAGTTTTGACGGAACCGATAACACCATTCGCATGAGATGAGGATGATGGCTTAGAAGGATCAGTATTAGCTCGAGTAGCATTCGGAAGAAAATCATACAAAGTACCAGATTGGGAATAAACCAAATCTAAGTACTGAGCCTGGGCGATGGCTTGTTACTCTGTGACCATACCACCCATAGCGACGTCGCGAGCGATCAGGGGTAACAGGGATTTAGTAAACCATTCCGCTAATAGTATGTCAGGAATGACTACCTTGATCATCCTTCGTCGTCGTCTCCACTCATGAATATGGTCAGAGATATGCACAGAGTTAGTTTGATGAAGGGAGGTAAAGATTTCAATACCTGTCTCGTAGAGGATAGGTAGTTGAAAGTGTGTGAGGAAAGACATGGAAAGGGAATTGAAATCATGAAAAGAAGCACGTGGTAGTTCAATATACCACTTTGCTGCTGAACCAGTAAGCATTTGCTGGAAAAGATGCAAATGTATAGAATCATCCATGAGGGAGTTTGATGAACACCACAAATGGAAATTCATCACATGGTTGTTAGGATCTTCGCCAGGGTTTCCATCAAATTTCGGGATATCAGAAGGAAGTTTAGCTGGAATGACTGGCCAAACCGGTGAATGAGAAATAGGATCATTAATTAACCGAGACAAGTCTGGGAGATCCAGAGTCGCAAGGAAAGGTAGCTGTCGGTTAATTTGCGAATGATACTTGTGTGGCGTAGGAACACCAGTAGGACCATAGAATGGGTTAGGTGGATAGTTGTAACTAGTAGTTCCTCCTACATATGGTTGTTGCTGGCCAGGATAAGAAGGATTTGATGGTACATGAGGAATATTGGCATAACCCGGTGGATTTTGAACGTTATAGGCTGGGTGATTTATTTTCCCGTGAGGAGGATAAAATTTTTTCCCTTGAGAATAGTAAGGAGTAGATCCCGGAGGCAGATACAGATGAGGCCCATGAGGAGGATAAGATTATGGTCCCAGAGAACTCTAGGTGGTGTTTGGGATGCCGCCCAGATAAGATTGCCCGTAAGATGTTCCGTAAGGGACAGGATTGGATACTCCTCCTAGTGGGTTATTATACAAGTGCCCCCCAATGTGGGGTTGGGTAAAAGTGACTCCTGAAGATACTCCCCAGGATTGTGAAGGGTTTCCAACAAACGAGGGTTGCCCCCCTGCCAGCGGTGGATTTACAACTGGGGTAAAACTGAAAAACAAAGGTTTCCCTCCAGGAGGAGCATGAAAAGGGGACTGTCCCCCAGGAGGGGTAGGCCCGCCATGGAAATATAGTCCTCCAGGAGGAAATGTTTCATTGAATGGTGGTTTCCCTCTAGCTGGTTGTGTTTGGCCAGCAGGGGTCTGCATTCTCGGGTGAGAAGATGTCCCAGCAGGATTGTGTGGAACATGCGGAGCTGTAGAGTAAAAACTTGTAGAAATAGGGGTAAATATTGAAGTGCTTTGGGGATGAGTAGAGGTGATGAGTCCAGCATTACGATGGACTTGTGCTGGTGTAGCAGTAGGGTGAATAACCTGATCGACTGGGTGATTCATGGTTTGACCGGATGGTCCTGTTTCACTAGGAGGGTCATGAGGTTGAAAGGGTTGTCGAATAGATTTGAAATGTTCATAGAGATCGCGTCCCGATGAAGTCCTCCATATAGAATGAGCAGGTATGGGATTGGTTTCTACTGTGGTGCTAGAATGAACGGGAGTCCTATATTTGTCACCAAAGATTGGTTCTATGGATCCCATATATGTTTCGGTAAAGATCCTCTCCGGTAATCATGGGATCTCTTCATCTATGACAATCCCAAGGGAGTCTAAACGAACCAAAAGTGGTTCGAGAGGAGTTACCAACAAAGGTGTAGTGGGATTTCCAGCCGTGGCCAAAGCACCTTCTGAGTTATCTAACGGAGGAGCAATAGCACTTCCAGCGTCAGATGGATTTTCTACCTCTCTACGGTAGTTGTCTTCTGGAGGGTTAGGAGGTAAGGGTTGATAGCCTTCCATAGGCAGCCCTTGCATCCTATGTGATCAGTGAAGACCTTTATCATCTACGGGCTCAATTGTGGAGAGTAACAGAGCACACTGAAAATCTAGGGCCNAACATTTACAATGGTGACCTGCTTAACAAACTTTCACCTTGGTGCAAGCTTCCACGCAGTAATTGTGGATTTACCCTCCAAGAAGCCCGAGTGAGTTTGACCAATGTCTATTCCAGGTACAGTGAGACTTCCCTTCATTGTCACCATGTGTAAGTACCTAAAGATTATGGCAACTAAAGACACCAATTCGCAGTGAGTCCTTGGGTGGGTATAGTCGACAGTCCGATCCGAAACGTATGGGCAGGATACCAAGTCCAAAATCAACCTGAAAGGCTCCCACACATAATCATGGGTATACCTTCCAATGACCCCCAATATATGATTCAACCACTACAAATGGTTGAACCATGGAGGGATAATCTCTGTAATTCACCTAAATGCGACCTCGTGCGTAACCCCTGTGTGAGAGGGGGATCCCAGAAAAACAATACGACAATTGGATTTGACTCTCCCTAGCTCAGGATGCTAATGTTTGTTTTTGAAAACTTTGGAGAGTTGTACTCATAGCCTAATCCAAAGTGCTAACCCTATTCCACTGTTGGTGGAAGATCCTAAAAACAAAAATGTTCTAGATAATTTTTAATTAGCATTTGTTTTATAGCTGTTCTTTACTCAAAGGGTGCACGAAAGTGAAATTGATGGAATGATGACTCAATGCCCAAAAAGATGCATAGAATATGATAAGAAATCATTTCTTTTCGATGAACGCCTATTTAAGGGAAAGAGAAGGAGTCGTTTTCACTTTCAAACACTAATATGAAAAGTCCTCAAACAATTGGTTCTCAACCGAATCCAATGCAATGCTAAAACATTTTCAAAAACTCCTTCTAATATGCAAATCAAGCACTAAAATGTATCTTTGTTGTTTGTATGTGAATGACGATTAATTCAATGCAAAAAATTCTCCTACCAACTATCCTTTCAGATCAAGGAGATTCAGACAAGTATGATCAGATTTCACACACACAAAACACACCCTCTTGCTGTGATTAAAACAAGAAGCAAACAGAAAACAAAAATAACAAAGAAAAATAAAACAATTCATAGAAATGAGAGATGTTTAAGAATGATGACTTCAAAAAACCAAGTGAGAAGAGTCACAGACTTCAGATGTCCTTCACTGGAGTTCCTGCTCAGTGGGATAAGAGAGAAAAAACAACGGATTGATTTCAAGCTCTCAACAGCAAAAACTCAAAAATAAGGAAGAAGGGAATAAAATATGAACAACAAGTTGCTTACTTCTTAGGAGGAAGCATGTCAAAGGTCAAAGGAAGAATCATTGAATCACAAAGCAGCTCAACAACTAAAAAACAAGGTTTGGACCTCCAAAAAATGGAATTTTTGAAAGGATTTTTTGCAAAAAGGGGTTGGTGCTCTGGTGTAAGGGACACCAGGGCATTATAACACTCTCTTCAATGCCTTTGGGGAGCGCTGGCGCTCTGCTAACATGGGCACAGGGGTTCCAGTCTTGAAAAACTCATAAAAATGTCCAAAAATCCAAAATTTCAGTCAAATTTTGACAGTCAAGCTGAATGTGATGGGGTAAAGAGTCAATCAGCAAATGCAATCAGATATTAAGGGGTGAACAAGGTCGAAAAACAAAAAAGGGTAAGAAAAGTTCTATGAGGAAAAATCAAAACCAAAAGTTTCGATTTGACTCCCCAGTGGAGTCGCCAATTTCTGTTGAAGGAAAATCTTCCCGCGGATAGGTAGATCTCCTCAAAGAGCTAGATTCTTAACTCTAAGACAGAAAGTGCTTATCATGGTCACTGACTTCCTTTTAGGTCTACACAAACTAATGCATGAATAGGAAGGAGGAAAGACATACATTTTACCGGTGTTTGTCCCTGCACACTCCGAGTTGAGCTCCAAACTTTCGCTCCTCGATGGATCCTGTAGACCTAACAAAGTACGACCACTTCCTACTCTATCAATATTAGTCCGAAATAGATATATCTACTAAAGAGAAAAATTCATGTGAGGTTGAACATGAATTAGAAAGAAACAGGCCAAGCAAATTATATTAATGAGGACAAAACATTACTTATAGCCGTAGATGGATTGCAGCAGTTTCGTCAAGTTCTCCTTGCCTAACCCTTGCTCAAAAGTTCCACGGTTTGAATGACTATAGCTTCGCTAATTAGCCTCCAATTCACTATGTATCACTTATGAGATCATAAGTTTGGTATGATTCTCCACCCACCTTTCACCATGAGAAAGCTTGCTAATATAGTCTTGGAGAGGCTCAACAACTTGAGATATCTTTGGGGTGAGTTGAGGATTTTCCTCCTTCAATTAGGGATCTGCCCTAAGATCATGGATTGATTGAGGATTTGAATCCAACTGCCTTCTAAGAATGAAAAGATCCTTCCCCCATTCTTCTCAACAAATCAACTGCTGCCCAGAATAGGTAGCGCTCCCTCAAAAGGGCACTCAGAGCGTTATAACGCTCCCTAGTAGTGTATAGGGGAGCGCCAGCACTCCTGAGGGTAGGAGCACTCCTGCAAAAGGGAAAAGGAGTGCTATAATGCTCCTTGATAGCTTATAGGGGGGCGCCAACACTCCTAAGAGAGGTATAGGGGAGCGCGCCCCTGCAAAAACTCAGTTTTTTGGGTGCTTTTAGATGGCAAGAGGTTCATAAGCCTGTTGACTCATTTCTCTTCTTCCAAATCAGATGTTTGATGTGTTTCAAGTGTCGTTCTCATGTCATTATAGGCACGACATAGGCATCATGGTAGTATGATTTCTTTGACACTTGCAACACTTGTGAGCAAAATGTGACACTTGTGACCCTTATAATGATGACACTTGCGACACTATCAAGGTGAGTATTTTTTATGTGTAACAGTCTCCATAGCCTCCATCCTTCTTTGGGCTATCTCTTCGCAATGAAATATTTCCTTGTCTTCGAGTGTAAAAACTATTTTCTTATATCATACCAAAATGATGGCCCTAGTGTACCAATATAACTCTTCGTTGTCTTAGAATATTCTCTATCTTCTCAGAACATGCAATTTTGCAATCTCAAGATGCTTTCAAAATCCCTTTATCTTGAAACCTTAATCACAAGAGTAACGTTATCTTCAAATATTTACGTGTAGAGAATCAATGTTAAGCCCCTAGGATTAATTCCTTTTTGAAAGAGACCAAGGCCTTTACTAGTGAGATTAACAAAAAAAAATGTTTCACATTTCTTAAGAGTGGGTTTTTATACCACTTTCCAAAGTATGATGAGACTCCAAGCCGAGAGGTGGAAAAGTGAAACCACTGGGTTTTCAATTTCGCACAGGTATAGTTTGTTTAACTTTTGTGCATGTTGATATGATTGTTTAACTATTTTTGTGATTGTTGAGCAAGAGTTTGACTTGCCAACTATTGGAGCCGCCTTTTACAAATGGTTGAAATATAATTCTTGTAATAAAAAAATTTCCCCGACATGAGAAGTGGCGATAGCCGTTATAGTCCTAAATCATCATCACCTAACCATTAAGCAAGTCTATCACTTTTCTTTACCTCGCGCTTTCACGCTTCGGGAGTTACAAGTTGCAAGGTTTCCAAACTTCGATATGTGAAGTCGCGAGATGGCTTCAATAGTCACCCGGGTTAGTGTCGAGGGTAAGTCGCTTTAAACCATAGTCAAACACTGTTGGGGTTTCAAGACTCGACAATCTCTCTTCCAAAGAACTATACCTTCGTATCCCTGAGTCGTGAAGTCGCGATATTCTTTAAGCACTTAATGTAGATTACGTTTCTTAAACTAAATCGCATCATCGCGATTTCGGGTTTTGGGGGCTCAAAGGGAAGGGGTGATTTCTCCCGATATGGAAAATGCCGAAAAATGAGATTAAAGACTAAAACAAAGCCTAATTAAAAGAGCTAATCCGAATCAATAAATGCATTAATACAAATTTAATATGCACCGTCTATGGAGTAATTTTAAATGTCTTTGCGCTAATTTATGTTGCGACTCGTCAAAAAGTTATGGTATTTATTTGAGATACGGAGAAGTGACAGATAAGGATATTGCTTTTAAATGGATAAGATAAAGGAGTTCTTTATTTCATTATTTCAAATTTCATTTCTATTTTGCACAAAGAATCTTTTTCATCAGGCTAACTTTTGTCTGTATCTACATCTTTACTACAAGAGAGCTGAGTAGAGAGTCCTCTATCATGGATCCACGAAAAGCGTCCAAGGTGATTGTTGAGATTTCAAGGCAAGGCTCACATACTGTTTCCGATACTTCACCCTAATGTATTGATACTGTCAAAACCTGGTCATACGTCTCTGACATTCTTCAATCCAAATTGGTGGATTGTTCAGATGATTCCAGCGATAATGAGAAGGAATATTTGGCCACCAAATACAAAATCCTCGTTCAAGCGGAGATGCACAAAATATCGGCAAGGACACGGCTCCTTCCCTATTATGATATGATCAGATGGGCACTAGACCATGTGGATATCCTGACCAGGACTATTATCAGTGAGAAGCAGGTGATGATTGGGACTTTTCGACCTGAACATTTGCAGGCAATGTATCAACTGTCACCCACGCCAAACTTTGCGTACAATGCCGAGTTTCTGGAAGATTTCAAGCGGAAGGAATGCCAAAAATACGACAGAAACTTGTCTGATCTGATCAAAGATTGGGTCTTTTACCCCACAAAATTCAGGGTGAATGATAACGGAGTTTATACAATCTCTTCCTTAGAACCACAATTCAGGTATATAGCAATGATGACCTATAGGTGTACAGGAGGGAGGACACCACACACTTTTCCCTCCTGTGGGTGCCTCTGATTCGCACAATCGCTGAAGGTTTTTCCTTCGACTGGGACAAACTATTGTCAGACAGTCTAACCAGTTGGATTACTAAATATTGAGCACATAAGGCGAATGGGAAAGCTGCCTCATTTTTCATGTCCTCCTACATCATGGACGTTGTTTGTTTCTTGGCACCTTTCCCTCTAATGAGCTGGAGATGGACTCCATCTGGCACTGAGCCTATCCATGTCTATCACTCAAAACTTTGGGAGGATAAGGCCACATAATTCATATACGAGATTTTCAATTGGGTAATGGTACCGATGCATGTCTCCATCTTCAGTAACCCACCACCCAGGATTTCAGATAACATTGCCACCAACTTGAGTAGTGTGGCTGATTAGTATGTAGAAGCATAACTTTCATATATCAAGGTTTTCGGTGCCTCTGTGCTCCCGTATGCTCTACCACTATTTATGCCGGATACGCTGGTATGTTGCAAAATCATCAGGAAAATGGTGATTGGTGGAATAAACAAAGAGATTAAAGGTTTTTTGAAGAAGGTATGGCCACCCTTCCCAGTTCATTTGAATACATATTCTTTATTAGATTTCAGACACACAAAAGCCGAGGCAACAACCTTAGAGGATATTAAATTGGTCCACATTGAGTTTAAGAAACACAACCCACAGAAGGTCGTGGGTAATCACATGGCGAGTTGTGGCCTAAAAATATATGAACATGAGCATTCGCCTCATGATGACATCTTCCGAGGGCCAAGATCTTATGTTGAGGTCCTAAGTCAGATTCAAACCCTGTCGCCCGAGGAGAGGGTCGATTTCTTCAAATTTCAAGAACACCAGCGAAGCTGCCTTCCCCTAGTCTTATAGGGTAAGAACCCACTGACTGTAGATGTACAAAAAACGGAAGCCAAGGGCTCCAAAGATTCAGGACCTGACCAAGGGGAAAATCAGAAAAAGAAAAAGCAAACCGGGGACCCAAATGAGGAAGCTGAGATCCCCAACTCTCCAAGCAAGCCAGCCTCGATTGTTACCCTGGGGAAATAATCCAAGGAAAAACTATTGCCTATTACTGTAGAAAAGTTGCCTCTGAATGAATTTTTCTTCGACAATAAGAGAAAGGTCGTTGTGAAGCAAAAGCTTTACTGAGAAGTGGGCATGGTAGCCAAAATATTCAAAATCCTAGCCAATGGAAAATCCATGAAAAAGGGGGAATTCGCAACTCAGATAGCAGGGACGTTGGGGGCTTTTGCTACAGCCAACCTAATGCACGAGCATCTCTCCACGTCAGCCAGCCAGCCACGTCAGCACATATATTCCAAGATGAAGAGAGGCGCAACCCTCATCTTCAATTTTGAATTTGAATGTAATTTAATGTCTTATGCTGGTGAGCCGTGAAGCCGTGCTTTGCACAGGCGTAGGGTAGATAGGCCTTTAATGTTTGTAAGGATGAGATCTAGATCCGATTTGTGGACTAGACAACCCATTCAATGTAATTGAATAGGGTAGGTAGATTGGAGGGAAGAGCTCGAAGAGCCCCCTCATTGAAAAGATCAATTTTGATCTCATTTAGGAAGAGTGGTAATTGTATCTCATAGGAGAGAGTCTTCAAGTAGAGAGCAGAAGAGAAGGAGCCGAGACCTTGTTATAGTCCGCACTCAGAACACCTTTGTAAAGAGACATTTTGATTAATATAAACCAGAGTAGTTTTTCCTGCATATTGTCTGTGTTATGTGAATGTCTTTGTATGTTATTTATGCTATAGATGTATGCTAGACATTTGTAGGGAGTTGTTTTGATTTCAGGCTTGAGAGGTTCTTTGTGGTTTCATGCCAGGAGGGAATGACAGAGTACTGCAGTCTCTGTATACCAATGCATAGATGCACTTTTGAACTCTGTGGAGTCAGACAAAGACGTGCCAGGTGGGCACAGAAATTGAAATCATCAATTCAGAGGAAGACCTGTGAGGTTACTAAAGACCTCAGGAGGCAAGACCGTGGAGAACACAATTGCAGATAGAATCTCTGAGGAGTTCTGTAAAGATTTGCCAGGTGGGCATCGAGCAGGTGCAAGGATTGCACAAAGGAAGAACTCTGTTGTGAGTTCAACTGAAGTTAGAATCACTAAGGATTCTGAGAGCTCTGCCAGGAGGGCATTGAGCAGGTGAATAGGGTGCATAGGAGAAAACAAAACTGCTAGATGTTCTGTAAGAAGATACTCTGCCAGGTGGGCATTGAGTAGATGTGAAGATAGGCATAGAGAGGAAAAGAACTCTTTGAGTTCTGTGATTGGGGAAGAGTCCACTGAAGGACTCATAAATCAGGTTGCTTGAGCTGAAGAGTGCTAGGAGGGCATTATATTCTCCATCTGAAGGAGAAGGGAAAAAAAAATATAAAATCCCTTAGGGGTCTGAGTAATTGAGAAGCTCAGGATGGATAACACCTCGTGTGTGTCGAGGTTCTATAAGAAGCGCAGAAGATGAAGAATCCTTTGAGGATTCGAAAGTAAATCTCAGGAGGAATAGTTCTTTTGGTGCACGGAGCCACAGCTGCAAGGAGTGTAGAGGCCAGAGAACTCTCTGAAAGAGTTCAAAATTCCCAAATCTCAGGAGGGATATCATTTTTATACGCGCAGGAGAGGACTCAAGTCGCAGAGTTCATAGAGGAAAAGGAGAAAAGGTTGAGGACCTCGAGAATTTGAAAAAAATGCCAAAGATCGAGAAGAGCAGCAGCTACCGTCAGATCAGTCGAGAGAATCTGGACCGTGGATTCGTGTCCAGGAGGCAGTGTAGAAAAGGCATAGGGGAAGATATATTTGAACTGACAGATCTTGGTCTAAACAACTGATAGCCGTTAGATCTATCGAGAGTTGCACGAGGCTTAAACCCTCACGCATAGAGCAACAGAGCGAAAGTCCCGAAGGAGTTCGTATTGGGATATAGGCATTTGAGAGTTTGGGGATCCAAAGGATGAGAGTCTGGGTACTCGACCTCAGAAATCGTGAAAACGTGAAAGAATCTGAGCCGTTCCATGGAAGGAGGACACATGTCGCGAGATCCTCTCTATCAAGGATTTGGACATCGGGAGTCGTAGGAGGAAGACTCTTTACTTCGCGAGTGGCGAAGTCAAGAGATAATCACAACCGTCCATCTGAGAGTGGACAGGTGGCATGCTCGTGAACATGGAGGTCAAACCTTTGTTGACCATTTTAGGATTTCATGAGTTGAAGAGATGAAAGTCCAGCATCCAGATTCGCGAAGTCGCAAAGTTCGAGAACTCAAAAAGGCGGGAATTTCCATCATGGGTCCCACATAGAAAACGTGTCAGAATTTCGCCATTTCGACATATCGGAGGATAAGAGGTCGAGACTTTCATCCTGAAAGTCCCGAAGCGGTGAGTAGCAAAGTCATGAAAGAATCTAAACCATCCATAGGAGGAGGACAGGTGGCAGATATCAAAGGATCTCATGAACTCGTAGGTTCACAGGGTGAGAGCTCAAGATTTGGGATCTCTAAGTCCCAAATTCGCGAAAGGCGAAGTCGCGAAGTGCCAAAGTGAGGCACAGAGGAAAAACGTGGCAAAACCACAAGGTGGGTCGGGAAGTAGACCGGCGGACACATGTCACACATTTGGAGGAGTCAACACCTCGTTGACCTCTCACGTCTCGGGGGTTTGCGAGATAATAGGATAAGAGCTTGACCCTTCGACTCGCGAAGTTGCGAGTAGCAAGAGCGCGAGAGAGAAAAAGTCAAAATCGCCTCTCAGGGGTTTGGGAAAGAAAGGTGCCAAGTTGGACCTTTGAACTCGCGAAGGTGCGAGAGGCAAGAAGTGCTAGCACTTATTCTAGCCGACGGTCGCGCAGGGAAGGATATGACCGAGGAAGGGCCATACCTGTATCGACGATTCGGGTCTCACGGGATTGGAGTGAAAGAGTTGGGAGTCTCGACTCATGAATTCGCGAGATCACGAGATTTCAACAAGAGACCTTGGGCTAGGCCCTTGGTCATAGTGTTGTGGTCGCTTGGAAAAATGCAGAGCTCACACCTAGTGTGTTTGCACAGGGGAGCCTCCGGAAAGGACCTGTGGATCGATTTTGACTGAGATTCCAGTGGGAATAAAAAAAGCTACTTCGTCTCATGAAATAGAGTGAATGATCCTTAAGACCGGGAGGTCATGCAGAGAGCTCTGCCGAGGCAGAGGTGGCGGTCTGTGTCACAACCAATACTCTGTCAGATCCCTAAAAGAACAATTAACACGGAAGAACTACTTGATCAGAAATTTGGAGACTAAGATAGCTAGAGCAGAAGCTACTGTCAGAGATCAGGTGAACACAGGTCTAGAGCTAGTCAGAGTAGTCGATCAAAAATAAATTGAGCGGCTCAAATCCAATCTCAAACAAATGCAGCTGTCAGCCCAGACCAGTCAGTCACAGATAAGCCAACAAGAAGAATTGATAGGGAAGTTAGAGGCAAAGTTAAGTTTCCCCGAGATCCAGGTGATAGATATTGGGATATTCCAATCCCAAGCTATCGAAATCCGAAAAGGGGTGTCAGCAACTCAGCAATATTTACTCACTAAAGTGGAAACCATTCAAAACCACTGCCAGATCATTGATTAAGTGCTGGAAGACATCTCTTTGAGAGAAAGAGAAGATGGGGTGGCTTGGGTCACTTTCCAAGAGGCTGTCATAGCCATGACAAGAAAGGAAATGGGTAGTAGTTCCAAGCTCTCCATCCCAGAGCAGACCATAGGTAACATCTTGCTGAAGGCATGGGAGCGAAACATATAAGAGAGCAGAGAACACACTAAAGAGTTAAGAAACTCTTGTGAAGAAACCTTCATCTTGATAGATGAAATTTTGTTGAGTCTCGATAATGAAAGAAACACTGGAACACTGGGCCAGATCGATATAGCCAAGCATCAACTAAATATCAAGGAGAACAAGGAAAAAGAGAGGGCTAAAATATCACAGATCAACCAGACTGACATAGTCCAAGTGGATAAATGGTTAAAAAAACCAAGTATACAGTTATGTTCTATCATCGCCGAAGATCGACAAGTGGGAGGAAGTTTGCAATAGTTAGCGAAGGATTGTTACACTTTTGAGGCAAACCACCAAGCAGAGCCTTCCAGGTTGATAGCCCAGTTGGTGGAGAGGTGTGTCACTTGCACCAAGTAGGTGAAAGGACAAGTTCTCGGTACCAAATAATGATAAGTGTCTGCTTTTTCCATTTTTAGAATCTGAAGAGTAAAGAAAAGAAGGTGTTCCACCCACATGAAAGATGACAAAGGCAAATAAAGTGAAACACTTGAACTACTCATTTTGTAACTGAAAATTTTGGAAACGATTGAAATTCTAATTTTTAGAAGTTTGTATATATAGGCATTTTGAAGAAGGAAAGAAGGATGGACCTTTTTGGCCGATTGTAATACAGACTTTTTCGTTTGAAAATTAATACAAAACAATCCGAAGATTCCTGATTCTGTCAAGACTGAGTTATGAGTTTGTTTCCTCTGTTATCTTATATTTGATTTCATTTCACATATATATGTCTCATGAATGCTTCACTGCAATTTAGTATAACCTCTACCGTGGTGATCAAATTTTAGACGTCTAATTGTTTGCAGTTTTTCCTCTGTATCGACTATCAACAGGTACAAGACCTATGATTTTTTTAGATCTTTATATTTTATGCTTCGTCAGATTTCTTCTTGTCTTTTTCTTCTTCTGTTAACAGGGTGAGATTCTCCCTTGACAGGAGCCTCGCATTATAGACAGCTTAATGTTTTTTCACATTTCTCACATGATTTATTAAAAATTAACTCAGTTACGGGAAAAGGCCTTTGCTTTGCATTCTATCTGTGATTTCGGATTCGAGAGTACTCTTTTTACGATCCAAAATTTGAGGCAACATCCTAAACCTTGAACTTTCCTTTAACTTTCCCTGTTCCTCTATGACTGTTCCCGTTGCTAGACAACCCAATATTGAACCTGGCTTGTTGGATCAAACCAGTATCGCTCTGAATCTTTTCGACACCATACTTAAAACAACCACCACCCGTGTAGAACTAGAACGTTCATGGGCCGTCATTGAATGTGATATAAGCATCCAGGAACTTTTGGAAGCGAGACAAAGGCAACATAGAAATCAACATTAGCTTCCTTTCCCGAAGGTTGATCCTCCCCCTTTTTATCTTTCACACCACTTTCGGATGCCTAGACCCTGTACTTTCTAGCCTTAAGTACAGACTCTGTAACAACACCAACTATCCTCTTTTGATGGAAAAATGTATGAGACAAATATTTTTAATAATTTAAATTCCGAAAATAGATGGAACAATCATGTTACAAAGTAGATGACTATGAATCCATGAGTGGGGATAATGTTAGAGTTAACTCAAAGTTGGTTTTTACAAGTGTCATAAGTTGAGTTCTGTAAATGGAAGCCCCTAAAAATCAGGGATTTGTAAAGCTGTGAATTTCCCAAGGAGGGAAATGGATTGAAAAGTCCTAGGAAATGATAAATGAGATATATACAACATATGTGGGAGGCAAGATGCTGCTTAATATGGTGTGAGTATGAATATTTGTTGTGTGAGCACAAGTGGTGTTAGGAAAATGATATCTGAACTATACATGATGACATTGTCTAAAGATTGAAGCTTAGTTTTCTCTTATGGAGTCATGGTTAAGCTAGGGGTTGATTAGGACAAGAAACATTTTTTGTTTTGCATTTATGGTTGGGTGGAATATGGTTGTACCATTTTTTTTCAACATAATTGTTACATATTTGTATCTTTAATTGACTACTCTTTTCTCATGTTGGTTTATTGAATTTCTTATAGATACATGATCTGATTTATATACATCAATCTTATTAATCTTGTTGGTTTATTGATTGCATGTAGCTACATAAGTAAAAAAATTAGGAAATAAATTGTACATCAATGCAACTTAATAGTGTTGAGATACATAAATTCCTTGGAACCTGTAACCCATTTTATTTATTTAAAGGATTTGTTACATATATACCAGATATATTCTTGTTGTTTAATGAATTCTCTAGATCACCATAGAAATAATCAATTATAGAAGTTATTCATTATGGAATCTAAAACAATTCTTCTCTTACCTTTTGATAGGTGTTTCCAAGGGTATGAAGCTTAC